>JAJAQA010000015.1:23015385-23305385 GCA_021464565.1 Rutilus rutilus | reverse complement strand
GCCATAAATTCGTTTCCTCGCCACGGCCAAACCGTTCGAGATATCAAAAATCCGTCCGCAATTTAGAATCCTCAATGTCTTGACTTCATGCACACCGAGTTTGGAGGCGAATCGATGAATTCCCTAGGAGGAGTACATTAAATTCCACAGCATGCGTTTCCAAACAACGCTAAATAGCCAACTTCCTGTTTGGCTGGCGTAAAACTTAGAGCACGAAAGTTGTTCGGCCCGATGAGATCTATATGTGTACCGAGTTTCATATCATTACATGCAAGTGTGTTTGATTTATGGACAAGTGTTCGGATCCCGTTCCAGGGGGCGCTGTTGAGCCCCGCTGCCACGCCCGGGTACCAGCTTCAGCCCGGCCCTGATGGCCGCAGGTTCTGACCTGTGTGCAAAGTTTCAAGAGTTTTCGAGCACGTTAAGGGCCCCAAAAGCCCCTGAAACCTTGAAACACACTGAAATCAATTGGAAATTCCCTCCCACCCCTCACACACACAGAGACAGAGAGAGAGAGAGAGAAAATTCTCCAAAAAATCACATTCAAACCAAAATATCTGACTTCCTGTTGCTCTCAGCTAATAAGTGTGAATTAGAAAGTTGTCCGGTTTAATGAGAACAATATACATAGCGAGTTTAGTGACTCTATGTAAAACTAAGCCCCCATTTTTGACTAAAGGTGGCGCTACTGAGCCCCTCACCACGCCCGTTTCTGAAACTTTGCACATGTCTACTGGCTAATAAATGTGATGTGTCTGTCGAGTTTCATGCAATTTCAAGTATGTTAAGAGTCTCAAAAGCATCAAAAAAGAATATTAAAGTTTGATGCGTTGCCACGGCAACAGTATCTAAGATATAAATAATCCTTACACAGGTCTACATCTGCCGTGTGTCTACATTGTACACCTAAAGTCTGAAGCAAATCGGGTAAAAATAAGAGGGTGATTTCAAAGCATTTTGAAAGTGACACACTTCCTGCTGCCAGTTGGTGGCGCTATAACTTTGACTCACAATAGTCACATCCATGTGATCGGCCTCTGACCACGAACACACTGCTGAAGTTTCATCAAGATCAGTTAATGTATGCAGAAGTTATAACACACTTCCTGTTTCCATTATTCGCCATAAATTCGTTTCCTCGCCACGGCCAAACCGTTCGAGATATCAAAAATCCGTCTGCAATTTAGCATCCTCAATGTCTTGACTTCATTCCCACCGAGTTTGGTGGCGATCGGGTGAATTCCCTAGGAGAAGTGTTTCAAATACCAGACCATGCGTTTCCAAACAACCCATAATAGCCGACTTCCTGTTGGGCTGGCGTAAAACTTAGAGCACGAAAGTTGTTCGGCCCGATGAGATCTACATGTGTACCGAGTTTCATATTATAACATGCAAGCGTGTTTGATTTATGGACACGTGTTCGGATCCCGTTCCAGGGGGCGCTGTCGAGCCCCCCTGCCACGCCCGGGTACCAGCTTCAGCCCGGCCCTGATGGCCGCGGGTTCTGACCTGTGTGCAAAGTTTCAAGAGTTTTCGAGCATGTTAAGGGCCCCAAAAGTGCCCGAAAGGTTGACAAAATAATAATAATAATAATAATAATAATAATAAATATAGCTGCGAGCAGCGATTACGGGCCCAAGCCGGTGGCACCGCAACCCCGGTGCCTTTAGTTACCTAAAGGCACCGGGGTGGCGGTACCGCCGGCTTTGGCCCTCCATCGCTGCTCGCAGCTATATTTATATATATATATATATATATATATATATATGTATATATACATATATATACATACATACATACATACACACACATACATATATATATATATATATATTATTGTTCAAAAGTTTGGGGTCAGTAAGATTTTTAATGTTTTTAGGAGAAGTCTCTTCTGCTCACCAAGGCTGCATTTATTGATTAAAAATACAAACAAAAACAGTAATATTGTGAAATATTATTCCAATTTAAAACAGCTGTTTTCAATTTTAAAATATTTTACATAGTAATTCATTTCTGTGATCAAAGTTGAGTTTTCAGCATCATTACTCCAGTCTTCAGTGTCACATGATCCTTCAGAAATCATACTAATATGATGATTGATGCTCAATAAATATTCATTATTATTTTCAATGTTGAAAACAGTTGTGTACAGATTTTTTTTTTTTCAAAATGCTTTGATGAATGTAAAGTTCAAAAGAACAGCATATATTTCAAATATATATATTTTTAACATTATAAATGTCTTTACTGTAACTGTTGATCAGTTTAACTCATCCTTCATAAATAAAAGTACTGATTTATTTTATTTCTTTCCCCCAAAAATAAAATTTTAATTATTACTAACCACAAACTTTTGAGCGGTACGTGTTTAACGTTACAAAAGCTTTATATTTCAGATAAATGCTGTTCTTTTGAACTTTCTATTCATCAAAGACTGTACACAACTGTTTTCGACATTTAAAATAATAATGAATGTTTCTTGAGTATCAATCATCATATTAGAATAATTTCTGAAGGATCATGTGACAGTGACGACTGGAGTAATGATGCTGAAAACTCAGCTTTGATCACAGGAATAAATAACAGTTTAAAATATATTAAAATAGAAAGCAGCTGTTTTAAATTGGAATACTATTTTACAATATTACTGTTTTTGTTTGTATTTTTTATCAAATAAATGCAGCCTTGGTGAGCAGAAGAAACTTCTCTGTTATGTGCGCGCCACAGACTGCACGCACGTCCGCTTAGAGTTCCGCCTTTTGCCTTCCGTCAATATTACGTTATTAGAAAAATATTTTTTTAGAGAATCGATTTTTTGACATTTGTGAATCGATTCAGAATCGTCCACATCCGCATCGCGATGCATCTAAGAATCAATTTTTTCTCCCACCCCTAGATTTCATACAACAGGTTAATAAACAGTTACAATTAAGTCACTTACATTATAGATGCAATGTTGACTGTTTTTGTTCTGTTTCAGCAGCGAAAATAGTTAAACAAAGATCCCGGCAGAACCATCACGTATCACGTGTTTTCTCATAACTGAACGATTCAGCATTTTTAACGAATCGGTTGACTCAAAGATTGAATGATCAATCCATAAACATCTGTCTTAATCATGATCGACTCATTCGAACGAATCGTTTGAACGAATGAATCAATGACTCGCTTATTAAGATGGATGCCTGGCGACACCTAATGGCGGTTTAGTGTTGTTTAAAAGCATCATTCTTTCCCACATGTGTGTGATTTGTGTGTGCAACATTATCATTATTTTTCTTTCACTATTATATTAGCGATTTAAAAGCACCCACTCGTGTCACACGTCGATTAACCGGTGGGAAAATATCCTCAGACACATACCTAATAAATGTATTTTTAAATACAATATTGGCCTACCTGGTAAAAAGTTTTATATACTATTTTGATGTCCTTTTGGACACAAGAGGGCAGTATAGCCCTATGTTTGCTTTTTTGTTGAACCAAATAGCACTAAATAGCCTGTTTTTAACTTTTTCATTCTTCTTGAATTGCAAAAACAGAATAAAATGGGTTTAGTTGTGATATTTGTATACTTTTATATAGAAATAAATGGTATATAATTACATTTTTAGAAGATTTTTACTTTAATCCCTCGCCATAGCAAAACCGTTTGAGATATTTATTATCCATTCACAATTTAGCATATTTAATGTAGTTTCATCATGTTGAAAAAGTTTGGTACGAATAAAATAAATAGTTTAAGAGGAGTGGCTAAAAATTCAGAGGCTGATTTTGCAAAAAAATCCACATTCAGACCAAAATATCTGACTTCCTGATGGCCAGAGCTATTGAATGTAAATTAGAAAGTTGTCCGGCTTGATGAGAACAATATAGAAACTATTTTTTCTTTACTGTAGTTAAAAGTAACCCCCCCACTTTTGTCAAAAGCATGTTGAAAGTGACACACTTCCTGCTGCCAGTTGGTGGCGCTATAACTTTGACTCACAATAGCTACATCCATCTGATCGGCCTCTTACCACGAACACACTGCTGAAGTTTCATCAAGATCAGTTAATGTATGCAGAAGTTATTCCACTTCCGTGTTTCTCTTTTCTCGCCATAAATTCGATTCCTCGCCATAGCCAAACCGTTCGAGATATCAAAAATCCGTCCGCAATTTAGCATCCTCAAAGTCTTGACTACATGCACACCGAGTTTGGAGGGGACACGGTGAATTTTGTAGGAGGAGTATTTCACATTCCACAGCAAGCGTTTTCCAAACAACCCATAATAGCCGACTTCCTGTTGGGCTGGCGTAAAACTTGACCGGGGAAAGTTGTTCGGCACGATGAGATCTATATGTGTACCGAGTTTCATATTAATTCATGCAAGCGTGTTTGATATATGGACCAAGTTTTAGAACCCCGTTCAAGGGGGCGCTGTTGAGCCCCCCAGCCACGCCCGGGTACCAGCTTCAGCCCGTCCCTGATGGCAGGGGGTTCTGACCTGTGTGCAAAGTTTCAAGAGTTTTTGAGCACGTTAAGGACCCCAAAAGCCCCTGAAACCTTGATTAACAATATAAAAGCAATAGTCAAATCCCCCCTCCCCTCTCACACACACAGACACAGAGAGAGGGACAGAAAATTCTTCAGAAAATCCACATTCAAACCAAAATATCTCTCTTCCTGTTGGTCGGAGATGGTTAATGTCAATTAGAAAGTTGTCCGTCTTGATGAGAACAATACACATACCAAGTTTTGTTGCTGTTGATAAAACTAACCGCCCCATTTATGACTAAAGGTGGCGCTACTGAGCCCCTCACCACGCCTGTTTCTGAAACTTTGCACATGTCTACGGGCTAATAAATGTGATGTGTCTGTCGAGTTTCATCCAATTTCAAGTATGTTAAGAGTCTCAAAAGCATCAAAAAAGAATATTAAAGTTTGAAGCGTTGCCATGGCAACAGTATTAAAGATATCAAAAATCCTTTCACAGGTCTACATCTGCCGTGTGTTTACATTATACACATAAAGTTTGAAGGAAATCGGGTAAAAATAAGAGGGTGATTTCAAAGCATTTTGAAAGTGACACACTTCCTGCTGCCAGTTGGTGGCGCTATAACTTTGACTCACAATAGTCACATCAATGTGATCGGCCTCTGACCACGAACACACTGCTGAAGTTTTATCAAGATCAGTCAATGTATGCAGAAGTTATAATACACTTCCTGTTTATCTTTTCTCGCTATAAATTCGTTTCATCGCCACGGCCAAACCGTTCAAGATATCAAAAAACCGTCCGCAATTTAGCATCCTCAATGTCTTGACTTCATGCTGACCGAGTTTGGTGTGGATCGGATCAATTCCCTAGGAGGAGTACATTAAATTCCACAGCATGCGTTTTTCAAACAACCCATAATAGCTGACTTCCTGTTGGGCAGAGCTAATAACTTAGAGTGCGAAAGTTGTTCGGCCCGATGAGATCTATATGTGTACCGAGTTTCATATTATTACATGCAAGCGTGTTTGATTTATGGACCAAGTTTTCGGACCCCGTTCCAGGGGGCGCTGTCGAGCCTCCCTGCCACGCCCGTGTCCCAGCTTCAGCCCGGCCCTAATGGCCACGGGTTCTGACCCGTGTGCAAAGTTTCAAGAGTTTTCGAGCACGTTAAGGGCCCCAAAAGTGCCCGAAAGGTTGAAAAAAAAATAATAATAAAATATAGCTGCGAGCAGCGATTACGGGCCCAAGCCGGTGGCACCGCAACCCCGGTGCCTTTAGTTACCTAAAGGCACCGGGGTGGCGGTACCGCCGACTTTGGCCCTCCATCGCTGCTCGCAGCTATATTTATATATATTATACAAACATATATATATATATATATATATATATATATACACACACCGTTCAGAAGTTTGGGGTCAGGAAGATTTTTTATGTTTTTAGGAGAAGTCTCTTCTGCTCACTAAGGCTGCATTTATTTGATTAAAAATACAAACAAAAACAGTAATATTGTGAAATATTATTCCAATTTAAAACAGCTGTTTTCCATTTTAAAATATTTTACACTGTAATTAATTTATGTGATCAAAGCTGAGTTTTCAGCATCATTACTCCCGTCTTCAGTGTCACATGATCCTTCAGAAATCATTCTAATATGATGATTGATGGTCAATAAATATTAATTATTATTTTCAATGTTGAAAACAGTTGTGTACAGATTTTTTTTCAAAATGCGTTGATGAATGTAAAGTTCAAAAGAACAGCATTTATTTCAAATATAATTTTTTTTTAACATTATAAATGTCTGTACTGTAACTTTTGATCAGTTTAACTCATTCTCGATGAATAAAAGTATTGATTTATTTTATTTCTTTCCCCCAAAATTTAAATTTAAATTATTACTGACCCCAAACTTCTGAACGGTAGTGTTTAATGTTACAAAAGCTTTAGATTTCAGATAAATGCTGTTCTTTTGAACTTTCTATTCATCAAAGACTGTACACAACTGTTTTCGACATTTAAAATAATAATGAATGTTTCTTGAGCATCAATCATCATATTAGAATAATTTCTGAAGGATCATGTGACAGTGACGACTGGAGTAATGATGCTGAAAACTCAGCTTTGATCACAGGAATAAATAACAGTTTAAAATATATTAAAATAGAAAGCAGCTGTTTTAAATTGGAATACTATTTTACAATATTACTGTTTTTGTTCGTATTTTTAATCAAATAAATGCAGCCTTGGTGAGCAGAAGAAACTTCGCTTAAAAATCTTACTGACGCCAAACAGTAGTGTATATATATTATATTAAAATGTAAGGGATAAGACACAGGTAATTTTACTTGCCTGACCTGATTAGAACAATGAAAAAACTTAAATGAAAAAATGGAATCACTAAAACGAGGGCGCGATTGAACAGTGGACACATAAAAACATACTGTCATTTTGTTCAGAACATCATTCAAACTGCAAAGTGTTAACTTATATTTTTGTACAGTAGCAAAAAACACAACATTGTGCTTTTTTAAAATACATTTAAGCAATCCGCCTAGAAAATGAAACTAAAATGCTCACGGCTGCACAGGCATTCATAATGGTGCGCGTCCTCAGCGAGGAACGAGCAGAACAGAGTCAACGTTTTTTAGGTCATTCCTCCTTCCATAGAAATTTATTGAAAACGCTCGCTCTGCTCCGCACCATTATCAATGTCCGTGCGGACGAACATATTTTACTTTCGTTTTTAAGTTAGCGATTAAAAAGCCCCCAGCGGTGTCACACGTCAGTTAACCGGTGGTAAAATATTCCCACCGTCACATACCTAGTATATTTTTATATAGATATAATAGGCCTACCTGATTTTGAACACAAGAGGGCAGTATAGCACTATGTTTGACTTTATTTATTTATTGTTTAGACTAAACAACCATTCTGGCAGTTTTTAAACTTAAACTTCATTCTTAAATTGAAAAAAAAGAATAAAATGAGTTAAGTTCTGATATTTGTATACTTTTATATAGTAATAAATGGTGTATAATTACATTTTTAGAATATATGACCCTTTGAGTGTTAGCTTTTTAGACAATACTTTAATCCCTCGCCATAGCTAACTCATGTTGAAAAAGTTTGGTGGGAATAAAATAAACCACTTAGATAAAGGTGGCTAAAAATTCAGAGGCTGATTTTGCAAAAAAATCCACATTCAGACCAAAATATCTGACTTCCTGATGGTCAGAGCTAATGACTTTAAATTAGAAAGTTGTCCGGGTCGATGAGATCAATATATGAACTTTTTTTTACTGTAGTTAAAACTAACCCCCCCACTTTTGTCAAAAGCATGTTGAAAGTGACACACTTCCTGCTGCCAGTTTGTGGCGCTATAACTTTGAATCACAATAGCTACATCCATCTGATCGGCCTCTTACCACGAACACACTGCTGAAGTTTCATCAAGATCAGTTAATGTATGCAGAAGTTATTCTACTTCGTGTTTCTCTTTTCTCGCCATAAATTCGATTCCTCGCCACGGCCAAACCGTTCGAGATATCAAAAATCCGTCCGCAATTTAGCATCCTCAAAGTCTTGACTACATGCACACCGAGTTTGGAGGGGACACGGTGAATTTTCTAGGAGGAGTATTTCACATTCCACAGCAAGCGTTTTCCAAACAACCCATAATAGCCGACTTCCTGTTGGGCTGGCGTAAAACTTGACCAGGGGAAAGTTGTTCGGCACGATGAGATCTATATGTGTACCGAGTTTCATATTAATTCATGCAAGCGTGTTTGATATATGGACCAAGTTTTAAAACCCCGTTCAAGGGGGCGCTGTTGAGCCCCCCAGCCACGCCCGGGTACCAGCTTCAGCCCGGCCCTGATGGCCGTGGGTTCTGACCTGTGTGCAAAGTTTCAAGAGTTTTTGAGCACGTTAAGGACCCCAAAAGCCCCTGAAACCTTGATTAACAATGTAAAAGCAATAGTCAAATCCCCCCCCCCCCCCCTCCCCTCACACACACACAGACACAGAGAGAGGGAGAGAAAATTCTTCAGAAAATCCACATTCAAACCAAAATATCTCTATTCCTGATGGTCGGAGATGGTTAATGTAAATTAGAAAGTTGTCCGTCTTGATGAGAACAATACACATACCAAGTTTTGTTGCTGTTGATAAAACTAACCCCCCCACTTATGACTAAAGGTGGCGCTACTGAGCCCCTCACCACGCCCGTTTCTGAAACTTTGCACATGTCTACTAGGTAATAAATGTAATGTGTCTGTCGAGTTTCATGCAATTTCAAGCATGCTAAGAGTCTCAAAAGCATCAAAAAAGAATATTGATGTTTGATGCGTTGCCATGGCAACAGTATTAAAGATATCAAAAATCCTTTCACAGGTCTACATCTGCCGTGTGTTTACATTATACACATAAAGTTTGAAGCAAATCGGGTAAAAATAAGAGGGTGATTTCAAAGCATTTTGAAAGTGACACACTTCCTGCTGCCAGTTGGTGGCGCTATAACTTTGACTCACAATAGTCACATCAATGTGATCGGCCTCTGACCACGAACACACTGCTGAAGTTTAATCAAGATCAGTTAATGTATGCAGAAGTTATAACACACTTCCTGTGTCCCATTATTCGCCATAAATTCGTTTCCTCGCCTCGGCCAAACCGTTCGAGATATCAAAAATCCGTCCGCAATTTATCATCCTCAATGTCTTGACTTCATGCACACCGAGTTTTGAGGCGAATGGATGAATTTCCTAGGAGGAGTACATCAAATTCCACAGCATGCGTTTTCCAAACAACCCATAATAGCCGACTTCCTGTTTGGCTGGCGTAAAAAGTAAAAGTACGAAAGTTGTTTGGCCCGATGAGATCTATATGTGTACCGAGTTTCATATTATTATATGCAAGCGTGTTTGATTTATGGACCAAGTTTTCGGACCCTGTTCAAGGGGGCGCTGTTGAGCCCCCCTGCCACGCCCGGGTACCAGCTTCAGCCCGGCCCTGATGGCCGCGGGTCCTGACCTGTGTGCAAAGTTTTAAGAGTTTTCGAGCATGATAAGAGCCCCAAAAGTGCCCGAAAGGTTGACAGAAAAATAATAAATAATAATAATAAATAATCCTACCGAAAACAATAGGGCCTTCGCCCTTTCAGGGCTTGGGCCCTAATAATAATAATCCTACCGAAAACAATAGGGCCTTCGCCCTTTCAGGGCTTGGGCCCTAATAATAATAATAATAAATATAGCTGCGAGCAGCGATTACGGGCCCAAGCCGGTGGCACCGCAACCCCGGTGCCTTTAGTTACCTAAAGGCACCGGGGTGGCGGTAACGCCGGCTTTGGCCCTCCATCGCTGCTCGCAGCTATATTTATATATATATATATATATATATATATATATATATATATATATATATATATATATATATATTATACAAACATATATATATATATATATATATATATATATATATTATACAAACATATATATATACCGTTCAAAAGTTTGGGGTAAGGAAGATTTTCAATGTTTTTAGGAGAAGTCTCTTCTGCTCACCAAGGCTGCATTTATTTGATTAAAAATACAAACAAAAACAGTAATATTGTGAAATATTATTCCAATTTAAAACAGCTGTTTTCTATTATAAAATATTTTACACTGTAATTAATTTATGTGATCAAAGCTGAGTTTTCAGCATCATTACTCCCGTCTTCAGTGTCACATGATCCTTCAGAAACCATTCTAATATGATGATTGATGGTCAATAAATATTAATTATTATTTTCAATGTTGAAAACAGTTGTGTACAGATTTTTTTTCAAAATGCGTTGATGAATGTAAAGTTCAAAAGAACAGCATTTATTTCAAATATAATTTTTTTTAACATTATAAATGTCTGTACTGTAACTTTTTATCAGTTTAACTCATTCTCGATGAATAAAAGTATTGATTTATTTATTTCTTTCCCCCAAAAATAAAATAAAAATTATTACTGACCCCAAACTTCTGAACGGTAGTGTTTAATGTTACAAAAGCTTTAGATTTCAGATAAATGCTGTTCTTTTGAACTTTCTATTCATCAAAGACTGTACATAACTGTTTTCGACATTTAAAATAATAATGAATGTTTCTTGAGCATCAATCATCATATTAGAATAATTTCTGAAGGATCATGTGACAGTGACGACTGGAATAATGATGCTGAAAACTCAGCTTTGATCACAGGAATAAATAACAGTTTAAAATATATTAAAATAGAAAGCAGCTGTTTTAAATTGGAATACTATTTTACAATATTACTGTTTTTGTTTGTATTTTTAATCAAACAAATGCAGCCTTGGTGAGCAGAAGAAACTTAGCTTAAAAATCTTACTGACGCCAAATTTTTGAACAGTAGTGTATTATATATTTATATAATTATATAAAAATGTAAGGGATAAGACAGATCATTTTACTTGCCTGACCTGATTAGAACAATGAAAAAAACTTAAATGAAAAAATAACTTGGGAATCACTAAAACGAGGGCGCGATTGAACAGTGGACACATAAAAACATACTCTGTCATTTTGTTCAGAACATCATTCAAACTGCAAAGTGGTAACTTATATTTTTGTACAGTCGCAATAAAACACAACATTGTGCTTTTTTTAAATACATTCAAGCAATCCGCCCCGAAAATGAAACTAAAATGCTCACGGCTGCACAGGCATTCATAATGGTGCGCGTCCTCAGTGAGGAACGAGCAGAACAGAGTCAACGTTTCTTAGGTCATTCCTCCTTCCATAGGAATTTATTGAAAACGCTCGCTCTGCTCCGCACCATTATCAATGTCCGTGCGGACGAACATATTTTACTTTCGTTTTTAAGTTAGCGATTAAAAAGCCCCCAGCAGTGTCACACGTCAGTTAACCGGTGGTAAAATATTCTCACCGTCACATACCTAGTATATTTTTATATAGATATAATAGGCCTACCTGATTTTGAACACAAGAGGGCAGTATAGCACTATGTTTGACTTTATTTATTTATTGTTTAGACTAAACAACCATTCTGGCAGTTTTTAAACTTAAACTTCATTCTTAAATTGAAAAAAAAAGAATAAAATGAGTTAAGTTCTGATATTTGTATACTTTTATGTAGTAATAAATGGTGTATAATTACATTTTTAGAATATATGAGCCTTTTAGTGTTTACTTTTTTGACATTACTTTAATCCCTCGCCATAGCAAAACCGTTTGAGATATTTATTATCCGTTCACAATTTAGCATCATTAATATATTTTTATCATGTTGAAAAAGTTTGGTGGGAATAAAATAACCACTTAGATAAAGGTGGCTAAAAATTCAGAGGCTGATTTTGCAAAAAAATCCACATTCAGACCAAAATATCTGACTTCCTGATGGTCAGAGCTAATGACTTTAAATTAGAAAGTTGTCCGGGTCGATGAGATCAATATATTAACTGAGTTTTTTTTACTGGAGTTAAAACTAACCCCCCCACTTTTGTCAAAAGCATGTTGAAAGTGACAAACTTCCTGCTGCCAGTTGGTGGCGCTATAACTTTGAATCACAATAGTTACATCCATCTGATCGGCCTCTTACCACGAACACACTGCTGAAGTTTCATCAAGATCAGTTAATGTATGCAGAAGTTATTCCACTTCGTGTTTCTCTTTTCTCGCCATAAATTCGATTCCTCGCCACGGCCAAACCGTTCGAGATATCAAAAATCCGTCCGCAATTTAGCATCCTCAAAGTCTTGACTACATGCACACCGAGTTTGGAGGGGACACGGTGAATTTTCTAGGAGGAGTACTTCGCATTCCACAGGAAGCGTTTTCCAAACAACCAATAATAGCCGACTTCCTGTTGGGCTGGCGTAAAACTTGACCGGGGGAAAGTTGTTCGGCCCGATGAGATCTATATGTGTACCGAGTTTCATATTAATTCATGCAAGCGTGTTTGATCTATGGACCAAGTTTTGGGACCCCGTTCAAGGGGGCGCTGTTGAGCCCCCCTGCCACGCCCGGGTACCAGCTTCAGCCTGTCCCTGATGGCAGGGGGTTCTGACTTGTGTGCAAAGTTTCAAGAGTTTTTGAGCACGTTAAGGACCCCAAAAGCCCCTGAAACCTTGATTAACAATATAAAAGCAATAGTCAAATTCCCCCCTCCCCTCTCACACACAGAGACACAGAGAGAGGGAGAGAAAATTCTTCAGAAAATCCACATTCAAACCAAAATATCTCTCTTCCTGTTGGTTGGAGGTAGTTAATGTCAATTAGAAAGTTGTCCGTCTTGATGAGAACAATACACATACCAAGTTTTGTTGCTGTTGATAAAACTAACCCCCCCCCACTTATGACTAAAGGTGGCGCTACTGAGCCCCTCACCACGCCCGTTTCTGAAACTTTGCACATGTCTACTGGCTAATAAATGTGATGTGTCTGTCGAGTTTCATGCAATTTCAAGTATGTTAAGAGTCTCAAAAGCATCAAAAAAGAATATTAAAGTTTGAAGCGTTGCCATGGCAACATTATTAAAGATATCAAAAATCCTTTCACAGGTCTACATCTGCCGTGTGTTTACATTATACACATAAAGTTTGAAGCAAATTGGGTAAAAATAAGAGGGTGATTTTAAAGCATTTTGAAAGGGACACACTTCCTGCTGCCAGTTGGTGGCGCTTTAACTTAGACTCACAGTAGTCACATCCATGTGATCGGCCTCTTACAACGAACACACTGCTGAAGTTTCATCAAGATCAGTTAATGTATGCAGAAGTTATAACACACTTCCTGTTTCCATTATTCGCCATAAATTCGTGTCCTCGCCACGGCCAAACCGTTCGAGATATCAAAAATCCGTCCGCAATTTAGCATCCTCAATGTCTTGACTTCATGCTGACTGAGTTTGGAGGTGATTGGATGAATTCCCTAGGAGGAGTACATTAAATTCCACAGCATGCGTTTCCAAACATCCCATAATAGCCAACTTCCTGTTGGGCTGGCGTAAAACTTAGAGCACGAAAGTTGTTCGGCCCGATGAGATCTATATGTGTTCCGAGTTTCATATTATTACATGCAAGTGTGTTTGATTTATGGACAAGTGTTCGGATTCCGTACCAGGGGGCGCTGTTGAGCCCCCCTGCCACGCCCGGGTACCAGCTTCAGCCCGGCCCTAATGGCCGCGGGTTCTGACATGCGTGCAAAGTTTCATGAGTTTTTGAGCACGTTAAAGGCCCCAAAAGCCCCCGAACCCTTGAAGAACAATAATAATAATAATAATAATAATAATAATCCTAACGAAAACAATAGGGCCTTCGCCCTTTCAGGGCTTGGGCCCTAATAATAATTAAAGCTGCAAGCAGCGATGAAAAGGGCCCTCGCACCCCTGCCGCCGCCACCCGGCGCCTTTAGGAAAGGCCTTAAGATTACACTCACCAAATTTGAAGAGGATCAGATCAAAACTGTAGGAGGAGTTCGTTAAAGTACAACATCAGGAAATTACGAAAAATGCCCAAAATCTAGGAGGAAGTTCAAAATAGCTCACTTCCTGTTGTGTTTAGGGCTATGCTCCAAGAGACTTTTCTGTAGGTATTGGGTCAATACATGTATGCACCAAATTTCATACCTGTACGTGAAACCAGGAGCTGGGGCAAAATGTGGGGGCAATAATTTACCGAATTTGCCCCCCCCCCCCCCCCCCCCCCCCCCCAATTCTGAAAACCATATCACACGTAAATTTTCACCACTTCTGAAGCGTGTGCAAAGTTTCATGATTTTTCGAGCATGTTTTGTATTTGCCACACTTCCTGCAACCAGCAGGTGGCGCTATTGCTATAACCAAATATGAGCATGGTCATGTGTTCAGGACAGGACTCTTATCAAACATGTGAAGTTTGGGACAGATTGGAAATTGTATGCCTGAGTTACTGCAGGCTGTTTGTGGTTGCCTAGCAACATCGGAACTGCAAGCAACATTAATATTGAACTTATCTGATCATGCATATATCACCAGAAGGCCGAAATTGGGTGAACATTTGTCAGGCCGCCGAGGGCACACCCTTCGACGAAAACTCTAGATCTTCGCAATTTAACGTCACAACGGCCTTAAGATTACACTCACCAAATTTGAAGAGGATCAGATCAAATCTGTAGGAGGAGTTCGTTAAAGTACAACATCAGGAAATTACGAAAAATGCCCAAAATCTAGGAGGAAGTTCAAAACAGCTCACTTCCTGTTGTGTTTAGGGCTATGCTCGAAGAGACTTTTCTGTAGGTATTGGGTCATTACATGTATGTACCAAATTTCATACCTGTACGTGAAACCAGGAGCCGGGGCAAAATGTGGGGGCAATAATTTACCGAATTTGCCCCCCCCAATTCTGAAAACCATATCACACGTAAATTTTCACCACTTCTGAAGCGTGTGCAAAGTTTCATGAGTTTTCGAGCATGTTTAGGCCCTCTAAAAAGCGATTCATTTTGGAGAAGAAGAAGAAGAAGAATAATAATAAACGGAGCAAAAACAATAGGGTCCTCTCACCATCGGTGCTCGGGCCCTAATAATAAACAGAGCAATTCCAAGAGGGTCCTCACACCATCGGTGCTCGGGCCCTAAAAACTATTGTGTACGTAGTTTAGTCCTGTTCAGAGTCTACTATGCGCTTCTTGGCTTGTTTCTTGTATTCTTTAAATGGAGCATCTCTTTTCACTGTCCAGCAATAGTCTACAAGCATTGATGGGATCAATTTGCTCCATTTGCTCCATTTGATGTTATCTGCACTGCTCATACAAGTACGATGCATCTCTGCTTACTTTGGCTAAATGGAAATATGTCTCTTTGCACAATCAAACACTGACATATGACACTATGACAGGGGTGCAAAACTCCTGTTCCTGGAGGTCCTCTGCACAGCCCTGCAGCAGAGCTTAGCTTCAAACGTAATTAATCCAGCTCTTTGTAAGGGATCATCTGGGTTTGTTTCTGTTTTGGGTGGGTTTTTGTCATTTGTTTTAGTTCTGTGTTCTAGTGTTAAGTTTGTTGCTATGGTTTTTCATTGTTTGATTAATTTGCACACCTGCTGTTCATTTTGTTAACCCTTTCGCACCGGTGTGATCAGTCTAGGCTGGTCCCTGGAGGTACAATCACACCGGTGTGATTAGAATGGTCAGTGCAGCACGTGATCAACTGCTAAATTCAAATGTGCTTTTGCGCATTGGCTGGCGCTGAGCCTGAGACAGACGTGCTCAGCGCTGTCATATATCACAACTTTTCAGTTGGTTAGGTTTTAGGCATATAAATTTACATAAGTACTAAAAAAAACAATACATTTAGAGTTTGTGAAATACACACTGATGTTTATGGAAGCGGCAATAATAATCATTTCCATTATAATTAGACACGTTTTATTCATATCAGATACACATTGTGTAAGTATCTTTAAAGTTTACTCTATTCTTCTCACAGTTCACCGGCCATTTACTTTCATGTATTTCGGGAGAAGTGGATGAATTCACGTGTTGTAAATCCAACAGATCCGATTCTCTGAACTGTGGCGCAAACTAACATGGCGGCGCCCATCACACATACAGCTCAACTAACGCGATCATTATAAAGGTGTTTAAACAACAAAACACATCCACTTGCATATATTTGACAATCGGAATATCAGATATTTCATGCTATAGCTAACAAATTTGTGAACATTTCAAATAAAAAAGGAAAAATTACATAAAAGCAGATCATCATTCATTCAGCGTTGTTGTGGCATGTGACAAGCAATGACGCATCACTGTGGAAACCATAAAGTGACACGTTCTAGATAACGGTCGCCTTGAAAAACTCACGCTGGGGGGTCAGACAGAATATTTTAAACTTACTTGTGAAAGGGTTAATTAGTTTGGTCAGTGTATTTAAGCCCAGTGTTTTGTTCTGTCTTTGTCCGTTTTCAAGGGACAGACCTCAAAAGACATTCCAGGAGTTTGTGGAGTGGGTATTCCTCAACAACAGTTCCCCCTTCACCTTCTGCGAGAGTGAGGAGGGAAAACAGCGACTCCTGAGTCCACCGCAGACCGTGAGCCAGAGCCTGTTGTGATAGAAAATCTTGAGCCAAAGCCAGAGCCACAGATCGCCCTGGAGCTTGAGCCAACTGCGTGAGCAGGTGCGTGAGCCGGCAGCATTGCATGTTCCTGTGGATTTACTCGTAAAGTATGAGAGGATGACGTCGAGCCCAACCCCCTCAACAGTAGCTGATGGAGAGGCTCTGATAGATTGGGAAAGTGAGTGTTTCCTGCTGGTTTCATTTCCCTGCACTGAGCCTATTTCTTCACCCAGCACCTTATTGTTTGGGGTTGTCCCCCCTAGCTCCGTCTTAGTCAGTTGTCACTCTGCCTATGCCACGGACATCCAGGCCTTCATCTACTATTCGTCCTTCAGCTCTAATGGGCTCCTCCTTCCCTGCAGCTCCAGCTTGGTCCTCAGTCACTCCGCCTTTGTCTCAGTCCTCCGCCATCCTGGCTCAACCTCGATTGCTCGCTGCGATGGACCTTCGATGTCGCCCGGTCCTGTCAGCTCTTCAGCTCCGCCTGGGTCACCACCATCATTGGGTCTGTCTCAGTCAGTTGTCCCCCTGGTTCCGTCGATCAAGTCTTCACCAGGGCTCCATCCTCCCTTGACTCCGCTGTGGGCTTTCGTCCTGGTGTTCCAGCTGGGGCTCGTCCCGTCTTCGTCTCCACCATGGTTGCCAATACGATTATCTCTGTTCTTGCACCCCGCCCACCTCTTAATCCCCCTCCAGCCTTCTGTTGGACTTTGTTTTTGATGTTTCTGTTAAGGCATGTAGACGCGCTTTCTTGATGGGGACTGACTGCTGGATAGATTCCCGAAGCTCCCGCAGATATCTCTCCTCCCTCGCTTGCTGTGTGTCGAGGAAGTCCCTCATCAGACTCACCATGCCCCTGCTGGACAGGTCTGCTGGTCTGTGATGCACTGGATTTGCTTGACACTGGAAGCTCCCCTGAGGCCTCCTCTCCCTCCAATGTCAAGCTGTCCCAGGTCTTGTCCACTTTAGCCTCCAGCTTTGCTTGTGAGCACAGACCAGGCCTCTTACCTTTGGTGCTCTCTTATGGGTAGCCACCAAATGTGATTCAATGATCATCTGGGTTTGATTCTATTTTGTGTGGATTTGTCCATTGTTTTAGTTCTGTGATCTAGTTTGGTTGGTCCCTCTGAGGTCGGCAAACGCGCCCACGCGTTTTGCTGGATTTTTTTCAGTTCAGTTCAAAAGAAATTAATTTTGCTCTGTTGACTTTGATATTACAAGCAAGTTTCATACATCAATCGATTCTGTTAAATGTGTATTATTTTTGTGTATACTCACAATAAAAACAAACTGTTGTGCTTTTTGCCAAATAAAGAAAAATAAACGTGATGCTAGTTCTGCCTTCTCTCTGTCAGTGAAGACCATTCTGAAACGCGTCCGAAAATGAACAATAACTCAGCGAATACTGAGTCAAACAGGCATACAGACATACAGGCATGAAGCTTGAATTCTCTTCTTTAAAATGAGGTAATTTATATAAAAAACAAATATTCTCATCTTGTGAAATCTGTATTAAAAGAGAGCGATTCCAGTCGAGCTAATTAGAGCTAATTCAAATGTAATGTGACTTCGCCCACGGAGAGCGCGTGCTATTCAAACGCAAATTACTGAGGCAAACCTGTGAACGCCCCCCATATCAGCTCGAGAAAACACAAGTTTATTCAGATCATTGTAGCCTACGTGTTTACACCATCTGGCAGCGCTGTGAGGAATAATAATAACGGAAAATCTACCTCAGAGTGCGGGTATTGCAGGAGAGAGGATCCGAATATGTAGTAAGTTTTTTTTCCTTCTCAAGTTAATCGCGTTTCTGTGAATGAATGAACGGCAGCCGCAGAGATGCGCGCTGTTTATCATAGCTCGCAAAAAGACAGTTTAAATTTAAATTGTGTCTCTGTGTGAATGAATGATGATGTTTTAGCAAACTGTATTGCTATACTGAGCTGAGTAAAAATCGACAGAAATATGTTGAAATAAAATGTAGGCTATTTGTATAAGCAACGTATTAAACTGAAAATTAACATTTCTATGCCCTAATATTTCATAAAAACAACGTTACAGTCAGGCGTTTCTGTTTGTGAATGAATGTTTCGGTTTTAGCAAACTGTATTGCTATACTGAGTAAAAATCGACTGAAATATGTTGAAATAAAATGTATTTGTATAAGCAACGTATTAAACTGCAAATTAACATTTATATTTCTTATAATAAAAATGAAAGACCTATGTTACAGACATATAAGACATAAAATATCTGCCAACTCAAATAAGCTTTTGTTTGCCAATATTTGCTCATGTTAAATATAGCATGTTTTGTCAAAAATAAAGTAATCAAATAATCAATCAAATCCTTAACTTTGAAATATGTATGATAAAATGTATACTTTAGTTTTTACAAAGAAAGATTACACTTGAATTGTTGTTGTAATTGTAACCTTTTTAATAAAAAAAATATATTTACAAGGTAGATGTAAACAAACTATTAAAAGGTAAATATAAGCCTTTTCTTTAAATAATTTTTATTGTGTTTTATTAGTGACAAATTTTGGGAGAGGATAAATATTCCAAAACTGAAAATACAGTATGAGAATTAACTGCACAATTACTAGACATGTTTTCCTTGGATATTATAGGCCAAATTGCAAGCACAATATGTGGAAAAATAAAAAAGAATTGAGATGCTTCCAACTGTTGCTCTTGCATTCTTGTGGCTCAGTGACTCACCTGAATGAATAGCTAATTAAGTATGCAGGCCCCATTGTCTCCTAAGGTGTGAACCACTAAATATGCATGATCTGTGACGCCCACTCCGCATATTGCCTTTCCAAACAGAAAGTGCTTTGCAAAATTCAAATCAATGTATTGTGTTATGTGAATGATTAGGCAGGGTGATTTTCACATCATTTTGAAGAAAAAACACTAGGCAATGACATCTATTAGACAAAAGTCTTATTGGCACATAATTAGTATGTGTTTTATGGCCTTATTTCAGAAACTTTAGTTTTTAGTTTTTTCAATAACCACGCATAAACATTATTCTCTCAAAAATGCAGACATGTACATTCTTGTTGCTCACATATTATGGTAGCCCTGTTTGTGCTAAATAGTGTGTAATTTTTTTTTGCCATTAATATGTTTATAAGCAACTGAAAAAAGCACAAATGTCAGGGCATGTCAGAACATCTCAAGGACCCCAAAAACACCTTAGACCCCAGAGGGTTAAGCCCTGTTTTGTTCTGTTCTTTGTCTGTTTTCATAGCATTTTAGTGTGGTTGTTCTGTTCATGTCTTGATTCCTAAGTTCCTTGTTAAATAAACGATATCACTGCTCTGATTAGATTATTTCTCCCTCGTTATTTCAACCCGCTGTGACACTCACCAAGTCCTTCAGGCTTATTTGAAAACTACAGGTATGTGTGTTGAAACAGGGTTGGAACTAAACTCTGCTGGGCTGTGGCCCTCCAGGAGTTTTGCACCCCTGCTGTATGATTTCTAGAACTAATATAGGGCAATTTGTCTAGCGGAGTGATGTAAGCTTTGTTATGATTGCATCATCCATGACTTTGAATAACAATTCACATAATGTATGATGCAATACCAGCTTCAGATTACATAATTCATTGTTTTGCCTAAAAAGTAAGTACTGTCCAAACCCAGTCATGGATTTATTCATAGATCCACGCAAAAATGTATTTTAGTCATTTCTGGTTTAAATTGAGATCCCTTTCCTTTAATACACACTTGTCCCCCGCCATTTCCAAGTCAATGTTGTATAAACTGACCCAATAGCATATCTTGAAAATTAGAGCCAATCAACCATTTTAAGCATCATTTTCATTCTCAGTGACCGATAATTAGTAAAGTTTGAATAAATGTATTTCAGAAGCATTTTGGCTGTAGATCAGTGTTCTTTGAGATTCATCATTGGTCAGTGGATTGTCAGTATCACTGTAATCCCCTTAGTCAGAACTACCATAGTCAGAACTATCACATATCTGTAAACTTTACACTGTTTCACACTTTCAGTGATTGCAGTTTCATAGTGAATACAGGTAGTCAGTTATGCCGGACATGATTATGCTGCAATTCATACATTATTTATATAAGGTCTCCTTAGCTTGGTTGATGCTTTATGCACAGCTGTTACCAACTGTTTTTCTGCAGCACCAAACTATGTGTATATATTTAAAAATAAATAAACAACAATAACAATAATATTAATTTTATTTTGGCACTTGCAGGTTGAGACGGCTGTATGTGGGTTGCGGCCCACACGTACTTCATTTGTTCAAACGAAATCAAACAATCAGGCTCTTAAAAAGAGACATATGCACAACTCTAGGAATCCCTGTTTCCTGTTGCATTTCATCAATATTTGATGTTTTCATTTCTGTTGCCATGGAAACATGGTTTCTCAGGCCCATCTTATTTCAATTTCATGTGGACTAGGGGAAATGTTTTGAAAATATATAAGTCTGTGATATAAGAGATAGATTACATTAGAAATATGTCCCCGCTGTTTTTCTCAAGCGCATGTAGATCTGACTGCAGAGGAATCACAGTGGGACTGATCAATTCAAAAGCAACACTATAGGGCCAAATATATATGGAAACCTGAATATCACACCTATACAATATGTGAATGCATTTTAAAACCATGGGTCCTCCATAACAGCATCCACTCATCTGGGAAGACTGTCCACTAGATGTTGTCATGGGGGTTTGTTCCAATTCAGACACGAGAACATTAGTCAAGTTACGCGATGGGGTCAGGACAACACAATCTCTTGACATTTCGTAACTATTTTACATTTTGTTGAATTGGTAGCTAATTAGTGTATTCTCATTCATGGCCACTGTTTTAATCTTCTTATGTCAAATGCAAGCACAATTCTATTGAAATATTCTCCGATTGGATGTCTCAAAGGGGTCATGTCATGAGATTTTTTATTATTATTTTAATATGTTCCTTTGTTCCTTGAGGTTCATTATAATGTTAATTAAGTTTTTTTTTTTTTTTTTTTACTATGTATAAAGTTTTTTTTTTTTTTATTATTATATGTATATATCATGTCGACTAAGATCATTGGATAGGAAACATTATCAACACCCATTCGCTAATGGACATGAGCTGCATAGCTTTCCAGCAGTCTTCGAAATTAGGTGCCAGTGGTTGCATGTACTTGGCCTGGAAGACAGTGAGTTCCCGCCTAGAGCTGGAGTGTGCAACCTGCGTTTTACGAGGGAATGCTTCTCCAATGCAATGGAGGTGGAAATGGGCTTCTCCGAACCGCTCACGCTGAAAAGCGACGCAGTGCCAAAACGCTGCTCCTCCTGCATGGAATCCACCATCGCAACGGCGTCTTGATGTGAGTGAGCATATATTTTTAATCACAATTTATGTTCCTTCCTATTAGGCTAAAGTTAACCCTCTGGGGTCAACAGTGCGTTTTGCTGGATTTTTTCACATAGCAGCAAAATAGACTTAAAATACTCCGTCATTTATGGTCAAACAGACTTAAGAAATATGAAAATATAAACTGTAAAATGTCTACTTTTGTATGTGTCCACTTACAATCGAAACAAAACATTGTGCTTTTGTAAAATAAAGAAAATAAATGGTATGCTTTCTGCTTCCCGGTTGGCCGCTGGCCAATGTGGGCTGGCCCACCCGGTACACAAATATATAGGCCTATATATTTTTAAAAAATGACGGAAATCATTACATTTCTTTTCTACGCAAATGGATGAGTGAGTCGATCGCGCGGGCGCGGCCGACAAGTGTTTTGTGAGTGTTCCCTCCCTGTTAATTAGTTTGGTCTACTCCATTGCGTATCTTGAAACACGCCCCCTTTCACGTCCTGGAACACACCAAGCCGACGCCGATGAACTAGCGCTGATGAAAGCCGAATAATGTTGTGTGTCTTAATGTTCTTCTGTTTGTTTCCCTTTGTTTTACAAATATGACCTAATTTGTTGTTACTTAAAATAAATGTTTAAATAGCATTTATTTTTGTATTGTGTTATATTTTTATGTTATAAGTGGTGTTAAAATTATTCTGCACATTAATGTGCCAATGTGTTATGATGTGGGATGTGGTGGGCTGCTGTGGGCCAGAAAGTCCAGGGCCACTTTTTGGTCCCAGTCCGCCCCTGTCCAGCGGCTCGAATTGATAAGGCTCTGGCCCTGTGTCCACATACAATTCACCCTCCTCCACCTCAGGTGAAGGTGGGGGAGAAAAGTCCTCAACTTCAAATGACCGCTCTGTTGCAAAGCTACTGGCGTCATTCCAGTCACTCTCCATCTTTGCGAGTCTGACAGCTGTCAATTAATCCATCACTGCGGGTCTCAGGTGCAGAGTAGGGGGAGGCTGCAGACCTGGAGCCGGTAGATATACGCCCCAGGCAGTTTTACGCCCCAGGCAGTTTTACGCCCCTGCTGTTCCTGATGCGTCCAGTAGGGGGAGGCTGTACAGCGACACAAATTGAGGTATATTAAATAATCTGCTAAAGTTGTTGTTTAGCAATGATGCAACATTTATTATTTATAAATGATTAGCTAGATAGAGCTAGGGTAGGTAGATATCAATTCATTTCTATATATCAATGGATGGGTCTATAATTTATTTCGAGAGACAAAAAGTTCTGGACGGTCAGGTTGATGTTCTGTCTGGCTTAAACTTAGCTAACCACGTGTAGGTTTAGCTGCCCCTAGTCTTCTCTACTCACTTTCAAAATTAATTTTCTTTTGTTGCCTGTCTTTAGCTTGCGTGAGATGGCCTCCTCTGGTAAGACTCTGTTTACTCCTTTCTGGTTTGAGTTGTTTCTTATAAATTAGATGATCTAATTATCTCATTTATATCTAAATATAAATTTTTCTTAAAAATAGCTTACTGATCTGAACTAAAATGTAGGCTGTGTGAACTTAATGTGGGTTTTATCATACTCTTTACCAAGTTCTCTTTAACTTGCATCCCATAAAGGTGTGTGTTTGCTTTAGCTACTTAAGGAAATGAAAATCTCGCTTGTGAATCTCTCTCTAAACTTGTATAAACTATAAACACCCATCTCTCTTTTTTTTTTTTAACTGCATTCCAAACCAATAGCTTCTCTAGTAAATAAATGACTTACAGAGACATACATGGACATATTTTTAATGTCATTTTCAATTTTCTCTGCACAGTCCATCATCAGTGGCCAAAAGAAATCAAAGTGTCTTGACACTTTTTCCAAAAGTGTTCCACCAACAAGTGCCTGTGCCGTTGTACTTTGAAGATCAGGAGCAAATTGATGCAATCCACACTCACCTGACATCAATTCTGGGCAGCACACCCACACACACTGTGACAAGATCAAATTCACCATGGATGTCCTTTTAATTTGTTTTTAATGTTTAGTTTTTTTTTATTTATTTTTTTTATCAGTGAGCAGAAGCACTTTGACAGGAGGATAGAAAAACAGTTAAAGAAGAGTGCCAAGCCATAGATGAGTCATCTACAGGTGTCATCATAATTCATAAATGGTGTTGATAATGTTTTTGTGAACAACAATATTGTCTGTTTCTTCTAAATGGCCCTTGGAATTTTAGAAAAGGGATAAATTGTGTTTGTCTTCATAAAATGCTATGTAGGACACAGTTTTGTAGCTGTATGATGACCAATAGTGAATAGTACAGCAGATATTTAATCGAGGATCCATATTACACGGTGCTGTATGTCTAATGGGGTAAATATGGTTCATATCTAAATGTAACTTTATATAAATTCACAACAACATATTTCACTCAGTCCATATAAAAACCTACAGTGAATATAACTATTCTACAGTAGGTCATTACTTGTCATCTGATCCAACTATGTGTATTATTAATTTTTTAATTCACAAAAACAAATAGTCTTCTGTAGGCTGAGTGAAGAGAGTGAAGCCCAACTGAATATCTACAGATATTTTAATCCGTAGTGCAGATCTACACTGTAACGTTTATATTTAAATAAACAAAAAACACAAAATTGGTCAAAGTCTATGAACAGGACGGTTATTAATGTGTAAGTTTTGAGCGTCGATTTAATGGTGTTATTTCACAGTATATCCCCCTACTGGACGCATCAGGAACAGCAGGGGCGTAAAACTGCCTGGGCCGTATATCTACCGGCTCCAGGGGCCGGTTGCACCAACAATGTTGGTTGTAAGTTACGACTTACGCACTTCTAAATATTTTTGCGTTGCACCATTAAGTTAGTTGAAGCGTAACTCTAAGTATAAACTAAATATTAGACAGACTGAACTGCATCAATAAGCTCTTCTTTTACCTGACAGACTTCAATTCTTTAGACATATATGATAATGCTGACATTCACACTCGCTTACATTTTAAGAGAGAGAACATTATGTGAAAAAATGTCTTTGTTAGCGGCTCTTTAACATGAACCCGTCCTGAACAGCACGACGCTGTGAGCATCTGTCCATGTTGTGCATGTCAAATATCAGTCATAATCAATAAACGTAATTTCTTATGTTTTTTTGTATCAATATTTATTTATTGATCCTTATTCATTTCATTTCAAATACAGTTTCTGAATGTTATTTACATATAAAAACACTTATGTCAAATACTATCGTATTTAATGGAAACTTATTTTTACCGTTAGTAACGTGAGGCAAAAGAAGTTAGAATGAAGGATAAACGAGCCCGATCTCACGGGAAAACGTACAAATTCTACGAGGTGGCTTATTCGTACGAATTCATACGACCTGACTCGTACGAATTAGTACGTTTTGTGCAAAATCGTACATATTTGACGAATTGGCCAATTCGTATGAATTCATACGAATGACCTACCCCTGACCCCGCCCCTAAACCTACCCATCACGTGGGTTTAGACAAATCGTACAAATTCGTACGAGTCAGGTCGTAGGAATTAGTACGAATTAGCCAACTTTTTATCATTCGTACGAATTCGTACGAATTGGTCGTGAGATAGCGTTGGATAAACTGAAATTCACGGCATTTCTACACAACTTCTGCTCACGTATTTGAAGGCTGCTATTGGATCATCGAGGCGAAACGTTATATTATGCGACTACGCATTACTTCACGGAGAGCTTACGACCTACTAGCAACGTTCTGCCTTACGTACAAATGGTGCAACGGAATAAAGTACAGAGCTAGTTACAAACTTGCTAGTAGTTACTAAGCCTCTAGTGTGGACTTTACGTTCCAATTTAAGAAAGAACTTACGAACGGCTGGTGCAACCCTACCCTGGTCTGCAGCCTCCCCATATAGGAGGTGCACGCCCCCCGCTCAGCCCCGCCCTCGGTTTGTCCCCTCTGTCTCCGGTGGGCTCTGCCCACTTTTCCAGCATTTTTCAAATATTGCTAGTGAGTGGAGTCAGGCTCTGACCAGGGGTTGAGTTACCCTTTAAGCTCTGACACTTTGATTTCTTCTGAAACTTCTGAAAATTTGATTTCTCATGTCATGACTCATTTAATTTTGATGTTTTCAACCATCAGTATACTTTTCTGCATTATATTCATGCCTCATGTTGTCAATATAAACCCAGTTTCTTCAGCACCCCTAAAATGTGATGCATTCTTTACCTCTATGTTTTTGAATCTGCACATGACAATGTCATCCGTTTATTTCACAAACACATGCACTTTTTGGTCAGAGTGGAATAGATGGGGTTAAAGGGTTTACATGCAATATGAACCACATATTTTACTACGATTATAAGCTTAATCACATCAATTTTATCAAAGTATTTACATAAGGTAAAGATTATTCACAATATTTCCTAAATTTGTGTAAAACTGTTGTTGTTGTTTTTTTTTTTTTTTTTTTTTTTTTTTTTTTTTTTACACAAACAAGTTCAGTGCAATAGGTCATGTCAATCACTGTGCTGATTGCCTACACAATGCTACAACAAATAGGCTACTATACCCTAACCTTACCCCACATCCTAACCTTAACCAATAAAATTGGCTACAGGGTAATTCCACTTTTGATGTTTGATTTCTACTAATTAAATATTCACTTAGTTATCACCAAAGCTCTCTGTATTTTTTTGTAGATCATTAAACAATTTTGATGCCTCAGAAGTGTCCCAAATCAGTTTCGTAAGGCAAGGCAAGGCAAGTTTATTTATATAGCACATTTCATACACAATGGCAATTCAAAGTGCTTTAAAATAATAAAAAGAAATAAGAATAATTAAAACAGTTAAGAAAAATAAAATAAAATACAGTACAGTACAAACAGTCGGACGAACAGCGGCACAGTGCGCATTCAGTAAATGCATAGCTAAACAGAAGTGTTTTGAGTCTGGATTTGAATGTGACTACCGTAGGAGCACATCTGATCTCTTCAGCTGGCATATTAGCTAAAAGCGGACTCGCCATGCTTAGAGTGAACCCTTGGTATTTCTAGCTGATGTGATCCAAATGATCTGAGTGATCTGTTGGGTTTATATTCAGTGAGCATATCTGTAATATATTGAGGTCCTAGGCCATTGAATGATTTATATACCAGTAATAATATTTTAAAATAAATCTAACTGGGACCTGAGGACTGGTGTGATATGTTCATATTTTCTTTTCTGGTTCTGCTCAGAATCCTGGCGGCAGCGTTCTGTATGAGCTGTAACTGTCTTATGGTCTTTTTGGGAAGGCCAGTGAGGAGTCCATTACAATAATCCACCCTGCTGGTGATGAAAGCATTAACAAGTTTCTCTAAGTCTTGTCTGGAAACAAAGCATCTAATTCTTGCAATATTTTTCAGATGATACTATGCTGATTTAGTTATTGCTTTGACATGACTACTGAAACTAAGGTCTGACTCTAGTATCACACCAAGATTCCTGGCTTGATGTTTAGTTGTTTGACCCCTAGAGTGAAGGTATGCGTTCACCTTGAGAACTTCATCTTTGTTTCCAAACACAATGACTTCAGTTTTGTCTTTGTTTAACTGAAGAAAGTTTTGGCACATCCAACTGTTGACTTCATCAATGCATTGGCACAGGGAGTCAATGGGGCTGTAATCGTTAGGCGATAGGGCTAAGTAGATCTGTGTGTCGTCTGCATAGCTGTGGTAAGCAATTTGGTTCTTTCTCATTATTTGGCTCATTGGGAGCATATACAGGTTGAAGAGGAGTGGCGCAAGAATTGAGCCTTGAGTGACTCCGCATGTCATGGATGTCCACTCAGACTTATGGTCTCCTATACTCACATAATAACCTCTCCCATCTAAGTATGACCTGAACCATTTTAGGACTAT
Source organism: Rutilus rutilus (assembly GCA_021464565.1). Lineage (NCBI taxonomy): Eukaryota > Metazoa > Chordata > Actinopteri > Cypriniformes > Leuciscidae > Rutilus > Rutilus rutilus. Next base: position 23,277,517 of record JAJAQA010000015.1, on the reverse strand, counting down.
CCCAGAAAGCCCCACCCAGTTTTCCAGCCTGTCAAGACGTATGTTATGATCGACAGTGTCAAATGCAGCACTGAGGTCGAGTAGTATCAGCACTGATAATTTGCCTGAATCAGTATTTAAGCGAATATCGTTTATTATCTTTATGAACGCTGTCTCTGTGCTGTGGTGCGGTCGGAAACCAGATTGAAAATTGTCAAAGTATCCATTTGAGCTTAAGAATTTGTTCAGCTGATTGAAGACAACTTTTTCAATGATCTTGCCTATGAAAGGAAGATTTGAAATCGGTCTATAGTTGCTTAATATGGTCTTATCCAGATTGCTCTTTTTCAGGAGGGGCTTGACAACTGCACTTTTCAGTTTGGTTTCTTCCAAAATTTTGCCATCAATTTCTTTGAAATCAGACATAGTAACTACTTTCTCAGGTGGTTTGATCTGTCTGACCCCAGAGCAACTCAAGGATGTGCTGATCACCTTTCTGATATTATTGATTTTCTCAGAGAAGAAAGAAGCAAACTCACTGCACTTGTTGTCTGAGAGCATTTCACTGGGAATCTGGCTTGGGGGGGTTGTCAGTTTCTCTACAGTAGCAAAAAGAGTGCGTGTGTTGTTTAAATTGCTGTTTATAATATTTGAGAAGAAAGTCTGTATAGCTTTGCCTAGTTCCATATTGAAAGCATGAAGGCTGTCTTTGTAGATGTTATAATGGACTACAGGTTTTGTCTTCCGCCACATGCGCTCTGCTTTTCTACATTGTCTTTTCATATTTTGCACTGCTGTTGAGTTTCTCCAAAGTGCTTTTTGTCTGCCACTCTTCTTCCTGACTTTAACAGGAGCAATATCATCAATTACACTTTTAACTTTTGAGTTAAAAGAATCAAGGAGAAAACCAACAGAGTCTGCAGATATGCTTGGTGTTAAGGATATAGCCTTCATAAATAGTACACTAGTGTTCTCATTTAAGCATCTCTTCTTGACAGACACAGATCTAGCTTCAGTGGCAGGAGAGATCAATATATCAAAGAAAATACATAAATGATCAGACAGTGCTACATCCTTAATAACAATCGATGAAATGTTTAGACCCTTACTGATAAGTAAATCTAGAGTGTGTCCACGATTGTGTGTGGGTCCATGTACATGCTGAGTCAGATCAAAAGTTTTTAAAACAGTTTTGATTTATTTTGCCATATTGTTTTCTGCACTATGTGAATGTTAAAATCTCCAGCAATGGCAAAACAGTCAAACTCTGAGGTAATTGTTGATAACAGTTCTGTAAAGTCCTCAGCAAAGGCTGGAGAGTATTTTGGAGGCCTGTAAATTGCGTAAAATGCTTAAAGTAAAATGCGTGGAGCACCTTTTAACACAGTACCCAAATATTCGAAAGACGGGTAATTCCCAAATGATATTTGCTTACATTGATATATATCTTTAAAAAGAGCAGCTAGACCCCACCTCTCTTAACAGCTCTGCAGACACTCATAAAAGTAAAGTTAGGAGGGGATGTTTCATTTAGGACTGTTGCACTGCAGCTGTCTTCTAGCCAGGTTTCATTTAGAAACATAAATTCCAGGTTGTTTGTGGTTATTAAGTCGTTGACTAGAAGTGATTTATTTTTAAGTGAGCGAATGTTTAAAAGTGCTAACTTAACAGTCTTACTATTTGTCCCCACAGCAATCTTAGTTTGACATGTAATAGGCACCAGATTAGTTGGGTTTGCTGTACGGCTATTGAAGGCCTTAGACTTTCTATCTTGTAATAGAACAGCAATAGAGAAAGATACAGGCACACTGGGTTCCCGCTTGTTCTGTAAACATTTGAGAAAGTTACTGTTATCATAGCGGGGACCCAACACATATCACTGAGAGCTGGTATCAGTTGTTTTTGGTTCACCTTGAGCAGATGGAGGAGGGTGTGGGCCCTGGCGTTGTGGCAGAGGCCGAAGAGCTCTCACAGGAGGGGGAGGGGGAGCTGGGCACACAGACTTTGGTGGTTGCGGTGCCTGCCGTTTTTTGGTTGATATCTGGGGGCTTGCAGCAAAAGAGTGGGATAGTTTGGTTCCAGCATACACCAGTTCTTCCATTTTCTGTGAGAAGCACAGAAGTGGGGATGCTGGAGAGAGGGATAAAGTGTCTGGTGAGAGGGGCTGTAATATGCTGTCCTTGCTTCCCTGGCTGTTTTCCAGGAATTCGTCCTTGGGTGCTGAATCTTGGAGCAGTTCTAATATGTCACAGTCTGTCTGTGGTGAGCTCTGTGGGCAGGGCTCAGCTGAGATTGTGTCCGTGAGCAGAGGTTGTTGTGGCTGAGTGGTGTTATCATTGTCCTTGTGTGATATGTCAACCGCATGTCCATTTTGCTGCTGAAGTGAAGTCATGTGGTCATTCATACTGTGTCCAGGTGTATGTTTGCCGTTCAGATTGAGTGGATTGGCACACACTGCAGAAGGATGATTGAGGGAGAAGTAGATATTATCCTTTAGCACTCTTGAACCAAGTTTGTTTGGGTGGTGGCCATCCTGATGAAACAGTTGTCTCTGACTCCAGAAAAGATTGAAGTTGTCAATGAAGTTCACTCCTTTTATATTGCAGGTTGTTTGCAGCCATGTATTAAGCCCAAGCAACCGTGAAAACCTGTTTGTTCCTCTTGCTGGGAGTGGTCCACTGATGAATGTTTGAACTTTCAGTCTTTTAAGTGTTTCAAAAAGTTCATTGAAATCCTTCTTAAGGAGTTCTGACTGCTCTTTATGAATATCATTCTTCCCCACATGAATGATGAGTCGATTTGCAGTCTTATGTTTCATCAGAATGGTCTGGAGTTCCCTGTTTACATCAGAAGTTGTTGCTTGTGGAAGGCAGCACGTAGTTGTATCCCTGCTGCTAATGTTTCTGATTATGGAGTCCCCCACTATCAGAGTCCTGGGCTCGGCTGCGCTCTGAGCTGAGTGCCGCTGTCTGCTCGACCTCTAGCGCCAGTTAGCATCAGTGTTAGCTACTGGCTGAATCAGTCTGTGTTCGATCACATTCATCACGTTTGGGGATTCCTCATTTACATTCATTAGTAGCCTACTTCAAATCTGTTCTCAAGATGTATAGGCGGTGGTAGGAGACCAGTGTTTGCAATCCTTGTCAGAGCTGTATCTGGGGTAGAGGATGCTACTGCGACAATATGTGAGGCTCGTGACAATCTGATGTCTCGAGTGCCTTTGGGTCTCGCTCCCTGTTTGTGCCATCGATTTGTAAGTCGATCGGCTTGTTTCTCTACCTGTCGAGGAGCACTAGTTTCATGGGACTCACCGGCTATATGCTGAGGGTGTCCATGACGAAGCTCTGTTGTGTGTTCCGTCTGGTTTGGTGGTCCTGTAAGTAACTTTGTTTCAAGAACTGCAATCCTTTGTAAAAGTCTGTGGCAGTTAGTGCAGCAAGTAGATTCTTGAACCAGAAGAGGCATTTTCTCTCTTATCCTTATGAATGTAGGCAGTTGTGTTTTCCTTTCCCCGGAATGTAAGCTGGTCGGGTAAAAGAATTCTGCGTTTTTTGTAGTAATCCAAACTTTGTCGTTTGAGCACTGTGCTGATTTGCTGAAGTTAAAATTAGGTGATAAAAGTTCTATAAAAATATAGAAGATAAAATATAAAAGCGATAGAGCAAAGCGCGGAGCAGTAAGCAAGAGCGTCCGAACAGTAGCTGAGCAGGAAGTGAATGCGTACAGGAAGTAGCTGAGCAGGAAGTGAAAGTGAGGTACCTTCATGCACAAATGCTGCCTGCAAAGTCATTAGGTGTGTTCGACTTCGGCTGGATATATCCGATCGGCAAAAGTTACAGAGATAAAAACGGAGATATGAAGTCGGCCACTGCTTCCTGTAGTGACAGTCCTGCAGTGTTTGCATACTTTACAGAGTTAAAGTGAATTCAATGAGATATTTGTCAAATACAAAGTCGTTTCAGAGATGTTTTCATTCAATACTTTATGTACTGCTTAATACAGCATCTTTTTGTACAATAATAAAGTTCAACATAAGGCTATACTATTTAAATACCATTAAAGTAGGGGGTATGTTTTTTTAAATATACTGTATAAACGTGACATAACATCACAATTACACAAAAAGAGCTTTTACTTTCATAAAATTACTGATTTGTGAGCATTAGTGGAACTGAAGGAGTCAGAATAAACACGAAACACACGTGATCGTTGTCATGCGGTGAATCCGGCCAATCGTGCAACAGCTGTGTCGTCATCAAAACTTGTACAGCCGCTACTGAGAATCTGCACCGGGCGAGTCAGCTGACTGTTCTTACAGTTTTTCTCAGTGGCTTTGGTGCATTTCTCACATCACTATTTACATTTGCACAACAGTTAGTTCAACCTCCACAACATTTAGTCATTTGTGCACATCATAGTAGCAGTTTCTCATTCCTTCCAACAAATTGCAAATGCTTTTGGACATGCATCAATTGCTTTCATACAACTCTCTGCTGTTTTATAACATTATCATTTGCTTGTCATGTCAGTCAAAATTAACTATACTGGTGAATGCTGAATAGTCATTCCATATAAAACTAATAGTCCTCATTTCATTGCTTGAGTCATTACATACAAAAATGTTGAACTAGTTGTCAAAATCTGTCAAGCAAATTTTACAAATTTTTTTTAATCTTTTTTTTTTTCCTGAAAATGTCTCCTAAATTGAACAATTTCTCTCAGGTGAATCTCAGCTTTCACTGATGAGGAACGTCTGGATGTGCATGAATGATTACAGTACTATGTATGTTGTATGTTCAGTTCCAGTATGTACTGCAATACTGTGTACAGTTGTGCACAGCTCTACCCAAAGGGAGTTTATGTTTGTTGTAAATAAGGGTGTATTTTTTCTTTTGCACAATGCTGTGAACAAATTAGAATTGCAAAGAGCATATGCAGTAAAAATGTGAAACATACATATTCAGTGTCTTGTACTCAGTTACCTCACTAAATACAGTAATGTGTAACTTTACTGTATTGTTCAAATGGCTGTGCAAATAGTATATAGTGCTGTCTTGAGCATTTTCAGGTAGTGTCACCAAGATCTGACTTTTTTGCATTGGAAAACATTTACAGAGTAAACTGTCATAATGAAAACATGACCAAGCCATTTGACTATCTTGTTCATAAACAATGGTGTCAGGACTTTTCATCTTGATGACACTGACACTTTCATTGACATGAATACTTGCTTTTGAGGAATGAGCTATCCATTTTGAGCAAGTGACACGCTTTTGCAGGTTATCAACTAGGTTTTGCAGTTTGTACTAATTGTTTTGAGAACTGCATTAACTGTGGTGCAAATGTAAATAGTGATGTGAGAAATGCACCAAAGCGACTGAGAAAAACTGTAAATTGCTCTTGCGGTACTTTGATGCAATACGTCACAGTGACGTGGCATTGGCCAAAGTTTCTAAAGCACTGCTTCAAGTCAGTCGCCAATCAGTCTGCAGTCTGCACAGCGCTGCATAAAGTCAAACGCACCTAACGCCTGATAGGGCAGCTGCCTATAAGCTTTCAGATGCAGCCAATATCATGTAACCTACCAGCATCTGTTAGATAGATAGATAGATAGATAGATAGATAGATAGATAGATAGATAGATAGATAGATAGATAGATAGATAGATAGATAGATAGATAGATAGATAGATAGATAGATAGATAGATAGATAGATAGATAGATAGATAGATAGATAGATAGATAGATGAAAATCATTAGCTAAAACGTGGTCTGTGGGACTCAATTACAGACAAGTTTATTTATAAACCCTTTTTATGACCTGTTCACGCTCTCTTGATCTCACAGAATCATTATGGCGGTAACAAGCAACCTTCACCAATGCTCCAATTAGGAGCTTGGATCTGGCCACCTGCCTCAATTTAGTGAGTAATTATATCATGTTCATTTGAATGTGTGTTTGTGTGTATAGATGGTTGTGTTAGAACACATTTCATTTTATGTAAGTCTCTAAAAATCTATTCACAGCTATTATTATTCACTCTCTCCTGCTTTCACTTTATCTCTCTGATGTAGCCTTTTTTATCATGTGTAGATAGTTCCCCTAGGGTTACATTTCTAACGCCCACACAGACATCAAACCCTTGCCGCAGTGCACACCATTATGCTCACGTGCCATATGCGTACACATATACATGCATTAGAGCATGATAATACACTTACCTGCATATCTTGTTGGGCTATGCTATAAGATATGAACATGTCCACTTTCACCTCAGGCCGCAGTGTGTTTGTGAGCAATGAGAGAGATTTCCATGCACTGACGCCACACAATTTCCTTGTTTTGGTCTTTTTTGTACCTGTTTTGTCTGAATATCGAGTCCTAATGAGGAGTCTTTTAGATTATAGTATTAAATATGCATGCCACACACACAAACACAAAATGTCATGTCTGAAGTCATATTTCCCCTGTTGCTCATTACCCAGTAATATAATGTGCAATATGCTGCATGCAGCCGTCTATCAGTCTCTCTTGCCAACATTACCAGTAGATTCTTTTCTACTATAAAGTTAAAGTGATATTTCACCCAAAAATTAACAGTCTAATACCATTCACTCACCATCATGTTCTTCATGTTACCTGCACCGAGATATCCCTGTTTATTTGTCAGCAAAAGATATGTTTTACTACTACATTTGACAGCCCCAGGGCTTTTGTGAAAACTAAAGATCAAACTTCTGCAATTTAAAGCAAAATTCGTCTTTCTACTTCATAGACAGCCAAGTTTTATTAAAAACCCATCAAGTCAGCAGTGAATTATTATGGTGGCCGAGAGAGCTCAACGCGCTGCAACTTAAGAAAACACATGCAAATAGAAAAACACCTGCAAATTAAGAAAACATCTTCATCAGTTTCACAACACATGTGTGCTCCAAATACTCACAACACAACCAAATACAGAAACGCGCTGCAAAAGTTCACAACACAAACAAATACAATAACGCGCTGCAAATAGAACAGAACACAACGGAAATGTTTCCGGGGAACCCAATAAGTGACGGACCCGGCTGGGACGTGCTTACAGCTGTCTATTTTTATTATTATTTAAAATTTCTTTGCAAAACATACAAAGATGACACGTTTATGACATGCAACTTTATACAATATACAATATGTATTTACAATATGTTCAATGTCATAATACTAAAAAGAACAATGAGCTGAAGACTAAAATAAATAAATAAATAAAAAAGAGAGAGAAAAAGAACATGAGGGAAAGACATTAATCTCTACATCAGTTACATTGTACACATTTTGTCATGTTATGTTAAAATAAGTTTCATAAGAAATGTTAGAATGCAGCTAGGGTCCAAATATGAGACGGCAAGTTTTAAAGTTGAGACACTCACACACAGATATAACGCATATTTTAAAAACTTTGTTGTATAAAATGTATATTTATTTGCAACAGTTATGTTAAAGGAGTCATAACCTGTAATTTTCACTTTTCCACGAGAATCAATGTATGTTATGATTGCCTAACGATTATACACTGGCAGGGAAGCCGATATTTAAAAGTGAAGTGTTTGTTTACCCCTGGGTTCGTAAACCAGCCCACGTGCACGCGCACTCAAATACGAGATTTTAATTTCTGCCCCGACTTGACGTCAAGACGGGGCAGGATACCATATATGGACACCGCAGACCTATGCTGCAGGAAGCCCGCCCTGCCCCTCTGCCCCTCTCCCCCTCATATTCAGTCGCGAAAGATGCAGAAACGTAGTGCACACGTGAGTTGCTCTGTTGTTGACTGCCAGAATCAACATGTAAATGTGTTTTCTCTCCCAAGAACGGACCAAGCTGTCAGGGACCAGTGGATTAAATTCATTTTTAATGACGCGGTTCCTACAACCCTTCCCACTGGCTTAACGTTAGGTGTCTGTGCTGATCATTTTACGCCGGAATCGTTCACAAATTTGGGGCAAATTTAAAAATGATAAACAGACAAGAAAATCATACAGCTATATTTTTATAGAATTGTATATTATATAACTATGACAACATATAATTGATTTTTTTATAGAGTAGATAAGGATAGATAAATAAAACAAACAGTCAAGTAATAATAAACATAAAGAAAAAGATCACGTTACATGTCTGTAGAAGAAAAATATTGAATGTCTAAAAAACCACAACGTGAAACAAGGCAAAAACACCACATGATAGCAAACGTTGATCTCAATAACCACTGAAGCTGATAAAAAAAGTAGACTACATCTCCGTTAATGTAATCTACATTAAATAAAAGGTATAATGTATGTCTCAGTCAAAATGATTGTCTTTACCATTCAGAGACATCTTGATGTAGACGTCCTTCCATCGACTCTACATCTTCCCTTTCCAGCTCAGGTTCAGAGTCTGGCTCATACATATACGGTTGAATTCCGTAGGTCGCGGCCAGGTCGGGTTCATTCACAACTTGCGCCATGATGTCATTTTGGAATGATATGCTGAAGTTACCTGCGTGTCAACCCCCCTCCTTCCTGCCACCAATCAACGCGCCCCTCATTTGCATTATTAAAATGACCGTCCACGACAGCCAAAATATCGCATCAGATCTCGCGAGACAATAATGCCTTCAGAAATAAGGGTCAGAGGAGCTCTGTGTTTATTTTTTTTCCACTTTTCTTTTTTAGAAGGGCCTAAAAGACTATAATAGAGCGTGGGTATCCAAGGTAATACTAGGTTATGACTCCTTTAACAGCAATAATACTATATTTCTGGTAAGAACAGCTATTCAGCTGATGGACACGCGCTGCGTTGTCATGGGAACATCTCAGGTGAAAATAATGAGTAAATTATGTTGTCTTTCGTTGCTCCCTTCATCAACATAATGGCACACAAGTGCCCCGCTCCCTCCAAAGTGCCCAATTCAAGGGCTCTGCCGTCTGCCCTTTTAAGAGAGTAGGGCATAGGCAAAGCTCACGAGCAATAAGCACGTCCCAGCCGTCCGTCCGTCACTTATTGGGTTCCCCGGAAACATTTCCGTTGTGTTCTGTTCTATTTGCAGCGCGTTTTTGTATTTGTTTGTGTTGTGAACTTTTGCAGCACGTTTCTGTATTTGGTTGTGTTGTGAGTATTTGGAGCACACATGTGTTGTGGAACTGATGAAGATGTTTTCTTCATTTGCGGGTGTTTTTTCTATTTGCATGTGTTTTGTTCAGTTGCAGCGCGTTGAGCTCTCTCGGCCACCGTAAATTATCCCTCTAAAGTTAAGTTTTTATTCACTTACAATCTTGCTTTAAAAATCTATCTTGACAGCTATGGTGATCATACCTTGTCATTACATGGGAAAGAATATTTCCATTGGCATTCCACAAAAGAAGGTCATACAGGTTTCAAAATTCCAAAACTTCCCTCTAAAGGAAATGCCTCACTCAAAATCAATCTACCTAGGGAGATTCATCCAAAGGCTCTTCAATGGGTGGTATTGATTAGTGGAAGTGGAAGTGGAAGAATTGATTAACACATTCATGTTCAATATGTTCAGTTAAATCACACAATGTGCCTGTCAGTGTTTTCATATTTTTTTTCATTAACAAGTGTAAGTACTTTTTACAGGGAATCTGACTGGCTGAAGTTCAGTCAAAACATCAAGTAATTCACACTTGCAATATATAGACTAATGATTTGATATGATGCTATGGTTGTGTAAATACATGTTTTTACATTGTACTTATGTTTAAAATGATCTGCATGCATAGGTGTAAAGTTCATCTAACAGTGACAAAAAACAAAACAAAAAATTTTCAAGAGCAATTTTTGAAGGGGACACTAATAATACAGCCAACATTGTATAATTGTATTGTTTAAATATGAGTTCAGTTCAGAATTCAGTTCACCAAGTGGTCATATAATTATTAAATTATCTTGTGTCCTCCAAATAGTATTTTAGGTTTCGTCTGGGACAGACAAGCCCACTGATCTGAATATCATATTGAGCAAATCCCAACACAACGGTAGATCTACAATATTAGCCTCATATCAGTTCACACATAGGCTTATCGCTGTGTTAGTAGTAGTGGATGACTTACTAATTTATTAATGACACAGCATCACCTGTATTAAAGAGAAAATAATCACTTCATCCGATGATTAAAGTGAATAAGATAGCCTTGACAGCCGACTTGGATTTCCACAACTATTGAAGAACTTGTTCTCTCCCACCGGACTTGTGTGTGTAGGTGAGGTAAAGGCGGAAAGCAGGCAGTGGACCAAAGCACTGTGAAGGAAGGGAGGGGGGGACTCAAAATGTTTCTGAACTTAAATCGTTTGTATTGTTTTACTATGTACAACAGATGGGGTGGGTCCTGACCCACAGTGATTATAAATATTTTCCTCATATTTTGAAAAACAAATATCCCCTCCAGACATCACTTTTGGCCAGTACTGTATAAAGACAACTAATATAAAGTGTGACCAATGATTGACCAACCACTTGTGATTGCAAAAGCAATCAAATGCTTCACCATTTTATCTCCTCTTATTGTCATGTGGAAAGCCAGGAAGAGCTTTTAAGAAACGTGCTTAAAGGAACATTGAACACAAAATATATTTTATATTCCTTTCCCTGAGATCTAAATGAGATTTCCAAACTTGACCAGATTATTCTTCTAGTGTGCCTGAATAATTTTCTGATGCATTTAAAGTGACCACTTGGGAAGCTAACCACGCAGAGACATACAAACATCACTTCCTCCTGCAATCAAGGCTGTGCTAGAACGATCTGTTTTTCTAGTTCCTTTTTCTTCAGCATCTCTGGATGATGTACAGTGTTTACACTTATCGTCCAATGTCAGGTTACTGCCTGTCTCACCCAGCCTCTTCATGCCCCCCCCCCCCCCCCCTCCCTCCCTCCCTCCCTCTCCCTCCTCCCTCCTCCCTCCTCCCTCCCTCCCTCCCTCCTGCGTCCCTCCCTCCTGCGTCCATCCCTCAGGTGTTCTTGCTATACAATTGCCAAGTGACAGAAATGTCAAAGCAGAAGGTCACGGAGCCTTTCTTCTTGAATTATGACAAGCTTTAACAACCTCTGGAAGAGAGGAATAACAGGGATGGCTTGCGGTAAAATGTAAGTGATGGGACTCTAAAGGCTAATGCCTTCGGTCACAGATGGGGTTTTGAGTTGAACTTCCCGTCGTTTCAGAGGTCTTCAGCCCACGTCTCAATTTCCTGTCCCATGCATTGACATGGCATTCAGAACTTTTCAGTATGTGAAATACACTTTTGAGTGTGAAGGAACTTTCTCCTGAAGTCCAAAAATCCTAACGGATTCCTGTTGAAATTTTTATCATCATTTTGAACCAATCCTAATTTTTTTTTAGGATTCCAGCATGCACAATGCACAAAAAAGATAGAAATGTAGATATTAGTCATATTTGTTCCACTCTATAACAGGGTGGGGAATCCGGGGGCAGTGAGCAGCCTGGAAGTTTTTTGTTCATTCAAGCCTGGACATTTTTTTTTTTCATTCAAGCCATCCATGTATAGCTGAATAATTCACTCAAAGAAAACAAAATGTGTTACTCTGGTAATTCTGAAATGCCAAAGCCTGTCATCAAAATGATTGCCTGCCATTACTTCCCTGAGCCATTTCCATTTTGCAAAAAAAATTCCTGGAAACAACATTTTTCTCTTGATTCTTAGACGTTTCTGATTTGATTCTTTAAGGCCACTTCACACGAAGGACGACACAAGGACAATTACCAGATTACAGTACGTCACTTCTCAGACATTGCACGGCCCGACAATTCAGCATGTTCAATCTGTAAAAAAACAAGTTCTGAAAGACGCCAAGACAACAACATGGTGTGGTGTGAATTTAGGATTGATTGAAAATTATGATGTAAGTCCTGCATGCATTGCTTCAGGGCTGTTTGACTTGGGTCTCCACTTTTTCTAGTTCTACTGTCAGTTTAATATTCCGTAAATACCACTTAGTAAAACAGCAGGTCGTTTTAACGCCTTGTGTATGCGCAGAGCACAGAGTGTAATCTTTGATTAGATTTACAATCTTTGATCTCAAATCTTAATTCAAATAGTTTGAATAAAGATCAATCCATAATGAGGCCATTAAAGTGCAATCAAATATTCCAAGCAAGCCAGACCTTCATACTATAGGCCTATGCCTTTTATCTCCTCTCTAAAGCAGCTTGGCGTTCCCCATGGTCTGCATCATGTTTATATACAGATATATCAGTCACACATCAGTGAGTGTAAGAGCTTCCGTTACAGTATCACTGCACCAAGGCAACACATACTGCATGTGCTTAATGATCCTTAACAGAAAGCTTTCTTTTCTTTTTTCTCATATATTATTACATTTATGGCTAAAACTGAACATGATTTACTGACTTCACCATATATTACAAGTCTAATGTTTGTGGATTCCTGTTATGTGTGTGTACTGTATGTGTAATGAAGGCTAAGTAGGCATATGTTCTATTAATGTATTTTTGCTGCTAGCAGGAACTCTCTGAATTAGTGTCTGGCTGCTGGTTGGACATTTGCCCTCATAGTACCTGTTATTATGATTAATGAAGTTCAAATACCTGCATGATCTGCCTTAACGCCTTAACTTAATTTTGTTTAATCACATTTGCTTTAATGCCACAGTGTAATTCAGTCATGACTATTCAACTTTTTTTTACATGCCATACAAAAGAGGGTGTAATAAATGTCCAGGTGTAACGATGCATGCAGGGAAGCTGAAGACTCTAATAACACTAATAAGTTTAATTCCTACTCAAAAAGCAAGCAAACAGGCAGTGCAAACACATCTCAACATAACAGAGGTTGGACAAAGAGTGAAGGCAATGGTGATGCTTAAATAACAAACTGAAACGAGCTAATAAATGACACACAGCTGAAACCAATGAACTAATAATGACGGTAACGATGGAAACTGAACAAAGGCGGGAAACTCAGACATGAACAAAACAGGGAAACAGATCAAAAACAAACATAACCCTGACACCAGGGGCCCGTTCTTCGTACCCTGCTAACTCAGTTAGTTGGATTTGATTGTTGACGATTTGGCATGATCTTGGATTGTTTGGTTCTTCGAAGCTCATCCTAGACTTGCTGTCATAGCAACAGGTCCGTAAGCTTAAACCTGCTCGGGAGCAGGCTTATTTCATGTAAACAGGATTAGATTGCGGCTTTATAAGCGGAGCTGATACGGGAAGTCCAGCGCAGCGCGATAGTGCACTTTCTGAGATATATTTTTTTTCTCGTGACTCGTGAGATTGTCATTTACATTATTAATTTGTTGGAAACGCACATTTATTTTCGACTTGTCGAAAATAGTCGGGCTTTACCTTCAGCACAAACTGTTTGCATTGCCCTAAGATTATTTGCGAGTGGCTCTTTCCTTTACACTATTGGAGATGCGGAGAACTTGATGGAAATTGCTGTCTGTCATGTCAATCGGAGTTTACCTGGCGCTTTTAAGTTTAAAAAACAGTTTCAGGTTTTTTTGTGGCATTTCCAAGCCACTTAAGACCCAATGTTGTGTAAAGCATTTTTTTTAAAGCATTTTTTTTTTTTGACTATCATATTTTTTTATGAAGATCATGCAATCATGACCATGCCGATTACAGTATATGTCACTCAGGCTTCACTAACGTGATTGGTACCATAGACTATAGGCTAGACCATAGACTGCCATCAAGGCCTTCATGTAAATGTGCAGCCCAGTTACTATTGTGATTCTTAATATTCCAGATTAGTAATATTATATCAAATAAAAAAAAGGCAGTTGACTAAAATCTTCCATATCACAAATGTGAAAGCAAAATGGCCAGGATCTGTGCATGAATTTTCAGAGATTCACATTTATGCACATTATTTGAAAGTGGTAAGGAAAGTTCCACAATTAAATATCAAGCTCACGGTATTACATACACTTATGCTGATCCTAACAGAACTGCATTTTTTTCATAGGTGATTATGACATGTTCCTGCCTGCAGACAGGTGTTTTATGACCCCATTCCCTGACCCAAACCAGTTACAATGCAGCTCTAGCCAGGACAAGGGCACAGAATGAAATGAACTTTGGCTAACTAAAGGGAAGATTTCAGTGTCTGAAAAGTCTGAGGGTTGCACACCTGACAGGGCCTGTGACATTGTTGCATGTGCCATATTACACAACATTGCCAAAAAACCCCACTTTTCATTAAATGTTTAATAACAGTCAAATATGCTTAGTTCCTTGAGTTTTATTTCAGTTGTTCTTTGTAAAGAAAAGCCAGTGGTCAAGTGCCTGCAACAAGAGATATTAGACACATGCCTCATGCAACAAATAAAAAGGAAAAGTTGGCTATACACTGCCCACCTGTAGGCCTATGTCTCCTCTGTCTGTGCAGACTCTTCTGTAGGCCTTTCTGTAGATGTGGAATCCTGCAACTTATATTGCAGCCATAAAGCATACAAGTATAAATTAAGTAAAGTTATTTATGCACTTGCAGGTAGGCTAGTTCCTCCATATGACAGTTATCTGAGAGGGTTTATTCACTGTCCAGTGCAATGGAAACAAATGGACATTACAAAGTCTTATACTTTCTTTCCTTTGGAAAGTTAGAAAATGTCCACTTACTGCACATATTTCAGCCACCACTTTCTTGGGAACAGATATAAGTGTTGGTGTATTATGTAAAAGTGCACAAAAGAGGAAAACACAATGTCATTACAATGAACTACACTCTGGAAAAATGTGATCAATAACTCATGGCAAAATATTTTTAGATTAACATAAGTTTATCAGTTTTCAATTTCACAAATCAAAGCAATTCATCATTACTCAAGATTTAACAGTTGAAAATGACTATATGGCCTTAATTTAATGCAGCAAAAATTATTTTACAGTGTAGGCTACTAAGATCTTTTCTTCTTTTTTTTTCTCAGCCTTTTTCTTGGTTGCTTTTATAAACAGACAACCATTTATTTAACAGTGCCTTTTATAAAAGAGACTATAGTATAACTAAAATGTAGAATATTTTTGTACTTCACTTTAATTTGTTCACATGTTCTAGTGTGGTGACTCTTGACATTACAATGAACAAAGTAATTATGCAATTATTAAAATACAAAAATATAGGCTAATAAGTGATAAAAACATCTAACATGGCCACTTCTAAAGGATTTATATTGTCTGCTACTTATGCCATCCCTCTCTCCTGACTTTTGCAGACTTTGAGGTATTCTCTGGCGTTTTGATTAAACATTAAAATTCCGAATAAACTTCGACTATTAGTTCTTGCTCTGCTGAGGAGAAAAACTGTGCGCGCTCTTTGGCCACGCTGAACAGCCAATAGCAGCGTTGCTGATCAATGTTTCTACTATCGATACATATCCCCTTTTAAACCAGCGCATGAACGCGCAATTATCTCAGATAACTCAATCCAGCAATACTAATCATAAACAACAGGTGTGTTCGAAGAACCCAATTAGCCGGATCATGATTAGCACGATGATATCATCTTGGATGTCTCATTTGATCTCGTATGTTTTAAGCAACGTATGAAGAACGGGCCCCTGGTTGTTATTGGCTATTAAAAACTGATTCTGATAGAATGAGTTTTTAGTTAGCAATGCTTTTTTTTTTTTTTTTTTTTTTGAAAAAATATGAATTTGTTTAGGGATAAAACTTATAAGGAAATAAATGAATTTACTTTTAATGCAACAGATAGCTACATAAATGATAAATTAAGCTAATGTTATGCACATTTGCTGCAGTTGTAAATAAAACAAGCAGTTGGTGTATTTGGGTCATGGGAGGCAGGAGCTTGTTTTTCTGAGTGACATTTCAGCTTTAATGGAGTCATACAGCCCCTGGAGATGTTCAGAATCACTCTCCTGCCTTTCACAATATCTCTCTTCCTCCAGAGGTAAAGATGAAATGTGGACAGTGCATGTCTCTCAACTTTCTCTCACCTCTCACAATCCTGACCATTGATCAGTGTATGGCAATGATTCTCAACGGGAGGGTCATGACCCAAAAATAGGTCCGAGGTCTGTTCTGATAGGGTCATTCCATATCTTTTGTTGTTGAAATTAAAAGCTGTACGTCCAGTCAAACTGAATTATTGATTTCTAAGGAAATTAATTAATCAAGATTAAAAAGATAATTAGAAACTCAAAAATGTCCATCTTGTTGGGACTATTGAGTCCATTTGAATGATTTTAAAGTCATCATAAAATGAAAATGGAAAATCTATTTTCAACATGCATGTTACTGATCTTATTTTGAATCTTTCCTCACGTTTCATTTAGGCCTTTTTTCTGGTGAAAATGTCTGACTTCTTTAATCATTTAGCCTGCTTAAACCCACCCCTTTCTTACAGTAAGCTCGCATTTAGGGCTGCACAATATTGAAGAAAAATGTGATATGCAATAACTTGTTGAATAATGCAATATGCAATAAGATAATGCTTTAAGTGTGTACAATCAATTAAAATTATATTTAAAAACTGAAAATGATATAACCAACATACATGTTCTATCTGAGAAAAGGAAGTATCCCTACAACTTCTGAAAGTGAACAACAGTGTTTTACTGAAGCATTACATAAAAAGTTATGTCACAAATCTGATGGTGTCCTTTTAACATCAATTGTAAACCAGGGTTTTTCAGGCTGTTCCTGGAGCATCCCAGCACTGCACATTTTGCACACTTTGGATGTCTCCCTTATTGGACACGTCCAGCTCTGGTCATGCAGAAATAAGTAAAAGGAAAAAAAAGTAAACTTGACACGATATGCAGCAACAATGTTACTGTATTAAAAACAATCAGTTATCGGAAGCCAGTGTGATATCTTGATATGTACGCTTGCGATATTTTTATATCTTTTAAATATTGTGCAGGCATGCTCACATTCATATTTGCCTTCATCAAGTAGATAGAACCAAGTTCAGCCCTAAATTTTTCTTTTCCAATAATCCGTTAAACTTGTACGTCACAATATGGAAGAAAAGATCTGTCGCTACTTTAGTTTTATTGTGACTTTAAAAACACTTTTGTATGACAAGAAATCTCAGTACTGTGTTGGGTCAAAACTTGTAGCATGTAAAAATCAGGTCTTGAAGCAAAACCAGTTGAAAAAACCAATGGCATATGCAACACATGCAAGAAATGAGCTTTTCAAACCATTCATGCACATAACCTTGAGAGATGCCAGAGGAATAAAATCGTTCATCCCAATGGTTTATGTGAAACTTTTGAACTAGATATTTTGTGATCTGTGTGTGGTCAGTTTTATGCTAATCCTTTGATCAGATGGCCAGACAGCTCTTTCCTCTGTGTTCTGTCCACTGATTAGCATATGCCATTACCAGACTGTTTTGTTCTTTGTGTTTGCAGTCACCTGCATATGACTGCTCATGTTTGTATATGTGTGTGTATTTTGTGTTTGTGTGAGGTTGAATGTTTGAGCGCGTATGCCTCTGTCTACTCCTCAATGATTATATTTGCTCCCACAAACACAGATTTGTGTCATTCAGCTCTCTGTGCAGAGCCACGGTCACCAGAGCCGGAGTGGTCACTAATTTACTTTCTCAAACATTGAGGAGAGACGCTCATGAATAAAAGAGTAGGAAGGCAGATCTAACCGACTGGTATACGCCACCTAAATCTCATATAATTCTGGACCACACAGCTCAAGCTTTCCCATGAATAAAACATGAAAGGGTCTTGGTCGGAAAATGGGAAATGTTAATCTTTATGGATAGTATTGTGGGCTCCGTATATCGCTCTCCAACTGGCATTAAACGTTTGGAAGAGAGGCAGAGGCCCATTGGAGGGGAAGGAAATTACCGGCATGAGAAAAGCATGCAGCGTTCTGTGATGCTGTCTGTTTAACCTTGATTTACCACTGGGGCTGTTCTCAACATGGGATCAACCCGCAAGATAAACATTCAGAAGGCAGCTTTTCCTTGAAAAACATCCTGAAATCAGAATCGAAATTTGTAGAACTGTACATGAGGATTAGCTTAGATCTATAAGCTAATGTACTGACAAAACATTTGCAAACTTTTAACATCTTATACATTTAAAATGTACTGTCTGTGCACCAAAGGTTTTTATGAAACTAATCTCCCACCTTCTCTCTCTCTCTCACTCTATCACTTTGAGACTACTCTTGTCTTGTTGCTTACGCCTCTATTTCCATTTACTCAAACCACTGACCCCGTCAGTCAGGACTCAGGAGAGTCTGTCTTTGTTTTCACTGATCTCCTTCAAGACTTCAAGCAGAAGCGTCAGTAACTAACATATATAGTTTAGTCTTGGGAGCAGCAGGCCAGGTGAGTGTGTTTTTTTTTCTTCTTTTTTTTCTCTCCTTTACCCTGCTTGAGGTTTAGCTTGAAGCTTGCTGTGTCCGAAATCTAAGTGCTACATTTGATGAAGAACTAACTTTGCAACCATTAAAGAAGCACATTCTAAAACACAAAGTACAAATTAAAACACAGTAAAAGCACAAAGTATAAATGTGTGCAGTATGAATGTAATCTGGATTTACTACATCCATCCATCGTCATACATCTTGCAATACATCTATGTATTTTTTTTATTTTTTTATTTTTTTTTGGTCATCTGGGTACTTTTCACCTATACTGGTTTATTTTTTATTTTTTTTGGACATACTACTGTTTTCTGCTAATATTCTGCTTTTCTTGTGGGGTTGGTCCATCAATGTAGGTTTTCAATGCAGGTTTTTCAGGTTTTGCCATTTTTATAGGGTAAATTTGTTCCCTACAAAGACCACACACCTAACACACACACACACACACACACACACACCTGTACAGTCTCATCCTTTTAGTACCACTCGACTTATTCAAACTTATCTTCCATGATCCCCTGAGTGTATGTGTAGATTGATATTTTTGTCAGTGACCATCTGAAGAGCCTTCTTCAGGACTTAGAAGTGTCTTCAGCTTACATGGACTCAAGAAACTCCTCCTTGACACTTATTGAAACTGGCAGTCTTCAGAGATAGTGCATCTGGTTCTCCTCCACACACAGTGCTTCCCAATTATGGAGAGGGAATCAATTTGCAATTTTATTTGCTTGACCTCTGCAGATGTGGACAGATATGTCAGGCATGAATAAATTGCCTTTTCCTTTGTCTGGGATCCTTATATCCATGCCAAAATGGATGATATCTTTTGCCTGGCAGGGGTAAATTAATTTTCATTAGATGGAAAGGCTTGTGCTGTGCATCTCTAATTAGCATATCTGCATAAGTATGGCCTCTTAAAATGCAATAGTGGAAAGTTACACCTCGATCTAACAGAGATCCCTTTCAGGATCTGTGTTTTTCTCTTGTGCATTGTGATGTGATTTTCTTGTAAACCCAGCAGGGAATATAGCACTGGTTCAAACTCTTAACAAGGAAATGAATAGATTGGCTCCGAGTCTTATTGGATAAGAAAAGGGTCCAGGGAAGTAGTTGATATTATATCCTTTCTTACCCCAATGGCTTAGCTTATCACCTGCTGTTACAGAGGAGATTATGGCTGTGCTTGTGAGCTTGTGTCAGAAATAGAGGCAGCAGGAAATATGGCATATCAGTGTTGGGCAGTCGTGTCACTTCAAAGAAGCAAAGCTATTAGTTTAGCTACATTACTCAGTAGGCTAATGAGTTGGAACCGTCTGTATTTTATTATTTATTTTTAAAATCATGCGCCCTTTAGGGTTGGCTTTTCATTCGGACAGCTGAAGACATTAAATCATTTGGAACAGTTTGTCAGTCCATTAAACAGTAACAGGATACTTTAGCACACATAAAACAGAATGATCACTATTGCCAATTTTCCAATGATATAAAAAAAAAAGAAGAAAAAAAAAGATCTGTTAAGTTTAAGACTTGCTTTTTTGCAGTTCACGGTCAGAGAACATGCAAATGAAAGTCTCTCCCAGCTGAGCTTGAGAGATAATTATGGATATGGACCATGTGAACAATGTATGTGTGATGAATGTTGGGTAATAACATGAATTCTGAGCAATGTCATGATATGATGCTATAAATCCTCACAGTCTCGCAGAAGGTAGCATGTGAATGACGTATCGCACGTCGAGACCCTTACCAAGTGATAGGCTGTCATTACTGTGCATTGAGGTAAAATGCATGACATGTGAGTTATATCAACATTGACAGTGCATCATGCAGCTTGTGAAAATGGCCTGTCAGCCATACTCGCATGTGATGAAAATAACTACAGTCTTTGCTGTCTTTGACCAAAATTACCCACATTTGGGTCATTGATAAACACTTAATGGGCCCTATCTTGCACCCAGCACAATTGACTTTGTACACTGACGCATGTATCATTCCTATTTTGCACCCGCGCAAAGCGCGCTTTTCCCTCCACAGAAGCACGTCGCTAAACTAGGGAATGAACTTGCACTCCCTGGGCGGTTACAAAGGAGGCTATTTTGCAGGTTTAGAAAACAATTGCGCCACTAACCAGGAAAAAATAGTTTAAAGTCAGTGGCGCAAGAGGCAAGAGGCATGTTATTCATATGCTATTTTAAGGGCGCATGCTTGGCCATAATCAATGTAGCGTGTGCACAACGCGCATACACTTTGATTCTCTCATCTACACAGAAGCAGCAGTTTTCATTTTTGCAAATCATACATTATTAGATAGATAGATAGATAGATAGATAGATAGATAGATAGATAGATAGATAGATAGATAGATAGATAGATAGATAGATAGATAGATAGATAGATAGATAGATAGATAGATAGATAGATAGATAGATAGATAGATAGATAGATAGATAGATAGACAATTTATTATAAAAGCATACATCTAGCTTACACATTTACCCAAATTATCATACGCCTTTTTAACCGAAGTTAATTTGGGTGGGTTTCTCTATCCCCAACGTCCCTGACGAGAGCGTTGCTCTCCTTGGCTGTGAACCGCTCGCCTGGCAAATCCGCCATTATAATAGGAATCCGCTTTAGAACAAGCGTGCCTGCTCTTAAAGGGAATGTGAGATGATGCTCTGATTGGTTTATTTCACGTTACGCCCAAACCACACCTATGAATAATGAAGCTACTTCAGACCAACCCATTTTAGATTTGCGCCTGGCGCAAGAGTAATTTATCCCGCCGGGAAAATAGCAACAGCGCCAAGACCCGCCCACAAAGTTACTTGCGCTTTGCGCTTTGACACTTGCGTTTCAGATCGTTAAAATAGGGCCCAATATGTTTTATGATGTTCTAAAACATTTCTGGGTTTAAAAAAAAAAAGTTGTTGTTAGACCAACATATAGCCTGGGTAAAAAGGTTGGAGAGAGTGAAATGCCAAAAATATTAGCCAAATGTCATTTAGACTAGCATCGGGAATGGGTGTATTTATTCTTTCTATACTGAAAAGAACTGGACATGTGGACTTAATGTAAGACTGTTAGATGTGGTTTTAAAACATTTCATGTGTTTATTTATTTATTTTCTTTTGGAAGCTGTCTGACAGTGACAATGGCAAGGGTCTGGAGCTGGCGAATGACTCATCGTCGCCATGGTGAAGAGCTTAATAAGTCTGCAAGTGGCATTAGTGTGACATACAACTCAAATCACATCTCTTCCTCTGTGTGTGTGTGTGTGTGTGTGTGTGTTTTTGTGTTAAAAATGTGAGTTTTTGCTGGTTTTAACAGCTCTAATCCACCTGGTGTTCAGTTCTTTTGCACAGATTTCACAGGGCGATCAGTTGAGAGTCACTAGATGTACTAATGCGGGGCTTTTTGATGGCAAGGACCCCAAATATGATGCTTCCTTTGCTGGGGACCACCTTCCTTTGAAGGCAGTGTAATAGATTGAAAGTCTGTTAATTTTAAATAAATCTAGATTCCCGGCCACACCAACACAGTGAGAAAGACACAAGAAATGTACAAAAATAGTATTTTATTATTTTAAAAGTTAAGTTTAAAAGGACATCAAAATCACAATCTCCTCCTCAAAAATCAGGGGAGACGATAAAACCATGGATTGTCCAATATTCTGTCCCAGGGTGAAACAATACCCAAGTCCAGTCCAGCCTGGAGTCAGCTCCGTGTTTCCCCTGTCGCCGGCACAGAATGTCTGCTTCAGCGGGGCTTCGAATAGCCTATTCCAATCCAGAAATCCAGGACCAGGAATTCTGTGGTGCCGCTCTGCTTCTGTCAGTGGAGAAATCATAAAATCAATGGGTAGCCTGCTCGTAGCCCGGCAGCTTTAAAACAGTCTCGGGTGATTAGAGTTAGGGCTGTCGCGGTGAAGGATTTTCCCTTGCGGTAATTTTGAGTGGTTCAATAGCGCGATATGCGGTTTTACCGCATTTATTAATTTATTTTGATTTATTTATATTTATTTGTTGCTATAAGTGTCACGATGTGGTCAGCATGCACAAAAACGAGTACATTTTCAGTAACCAATAAACCGAAACTAAACAGCGTCTCTCCGCATTGAAAGCCTGTCACTCAGCGCACAGTTGTTACGGCAACGGACTGTCTTTGAGTGAGTCATTAAACCATTCATTTAACAACACGTTCAAAAACGCTGATTGATTCATTAAAAGATAGTAATGAAACAAGGTAAATTATTTTTAACTTTGAGCTCCACTTTTCAAGGCTCAGCTGACCAGCAATGCGTCGCATGGGTAACGCTGAAGCTTCACTTAATAGAGACAAATGGCATTGATTCAATGCGTGACTCACTAAGTTTTGTTTCCCGCGACCGCGAGCTCCTCGTGCTGTGGATGCAGACCAGCGCTGCCTGTCGCTGATGCCATTCATGGTAAATACCCTTTATTTTAAACGTTAAAAGGATGACAGGACAAATATTTAACTTTCCTGGGACACGGCAACCTTTTCACGAATATGACTTGACCTCAAAGACAGACGCAGGTAATCGCACGCGCTCAGTCGATCTCTCTCATTCACTGTCTGTTTAGGCTTAAGTGCACATCCACGAAGCCTCTGTACAAATCACCATGATAAAACCATGATCACCACGTCTTATTATCATTAACTTATTTAACATTCAATACACATGAACAAAACAAGAAGGGTATTGCCTTATGAAAAAAGAAAACACACGCATATCGCGGTTGCTGCGGTTACTTGAATTCCTCTGCGGTTGGCTTGTCAGAAGCGCGGTACTGCGATATTGCGGTTATTGCGACAGCCCTAATTAGAGTGACAACTTTCCTTTCCTATACTTCAAGTGGGCTCGTCAACAATACTGCCGTGTCTGCTGCTGATCTGCCATCGGCCCCTGGATCTGGCACCTTCACAGAAATGAACAACAACTAAGAACGACTCCTTTAGCTCAAATGCTAAAAACACACACGCATCAGTGTGGGAGAAAAGGACCACTTCCCTTTAGTCTGAGTTTTGTGAGCGTTGACACTGCAGAGTCTGGGATTCGGCTCCACCAGGGCACAGGAGATCCAGTCAGCAGCAGCACCGAGGGAAAAGATGATCAACAAACCAGACCGCTGCAGCACACGTCCATCCGTCCAGAGCGTTGTCTCTCCCTCGGTAAGAGATCTAGCCTCCTTTTATTGGGAGTGGTTTGATCAGCTGGCAAATTAGATCGCTGATGTGAATGGGGTTCTACAGGTGTGTCAATTAGTGTTTGTTGTTGCAGTTTGTGAAGGAGGGAAAACAGTACTATCAATGGTCCAGCAACATCACAGCAAACAAGGGAAAACCACAGAAAACAATATAATAAAAGAATCCACAGCAAACAAGGAAAAAAAATCACAGCAAACAAATATTAAAGTTTTAAAGGGATAGTTCACTTTGAAATTAAATTTTGGTATGTTTTAGCTTACCTCAAGGGCATCCAAGATGTAGGTGTCTTTGTTCTTCTCTGTGCATGCTCTTTGAGGTGGTGACCATAGACCTGCATTATATGACTGACAGACAAGAACGGTTTGACCTAAAAATATCAAAATTGAAACTACTGCGGAAACAAAGACACCTACATCTTGGATGCCCTTGAGGTAAGCTAAAACATACCAAAATTAAATTTCAAAGTGAACTATCCCTTTAAGGCAAAAATCGCTATATCAATCAATAACAATTTCAAAATAAAGGTTAACCATCAATCACACTGCTCCACTTGTTTTATATTATATGACACTCCTCCCCCCTTTAACAGTTGTCATCCCGACAAAGTCTTAGTGTCCATACCTGTCCGGAGGCCTAGCCCTATTTTGTCTCTGGGACCTCCACAATGGTGATCTGTCTCCTGGCTCAGGTCTCACAATAGGGGCTCATCGTCCACTGAAACTGCAGGAGGGGCACATGCTATGGGCACAAAGGTCAGAGGTAACAACAAAGGCCCAGGATACAAGGCATTCGATTCCAGGTGATTCTTAGGTGATTCCAATGAATTGTCCTGATGGGGCCTTCTTTTCCTTCAGGCTTTATCTGGAAAACTGGCAGGCCTGGGCGTAGTTGGTCAATAACCACGTAGAGTTGGGGCTGCCAGTGAGGTGCCAACTTCCCTTGTTCTCTGCGGCGGAAGTTGCGCAAGAGCACTCGCTCTCCGGGCAACAAGGGGAGTTTCTTTGTTTTCTGATCATACCTGGCCTTGTCCCGCATTCTGCTTTCTCTGGTTTTTGCTGCCACCTGTCTGTAGACTCTCTGTAGGGTCTGGTTGTGTTGGTGAACCCAACCCTCCAAGTCTTCCTTTTGGGTCAATGGTGGCGCACCGACAGCAGTTTCCACTGGCAGGCGGGCATGTCGGCCAAACATGACAAAGTGTGGGGTCAGTCCAGTGGTCTCATGAGGGGTGTTGTTATACATCTGCAGGAGAGTCGGCAAGTGATCTGGCCACCGCACTTGGTCTTCTGGACTCAGTGTTCCTAAAAGAGACAGAACAGTCTTGTTAAACCTTTCGTAGGCCCCATTTCCTTTGGCACACCCATACAGACTGCACAGCTCCTTGATCTGAGAGGATTCGTTCTGGACATCCCCATGGCTGGATGAGGTGGCGCCAAAGGGCACGTGTCGTAGTGGCTGCTGTCTGGTCTTTTGTAGGGACAGCCCATCCGTACTTGGAGAAAAGGTCAGTTATTACCAACAGATAAGGATAAGTGTCACCATGCCTACCAAGAGACAAATAGTCAATTGAAACGGTTTCCAAGGGTATGATGTAAGAATAGGCACCAAGGGTGCCCTTACCTCTGGTCCTCTTTTCTGTTGAGTGCAAATTGAACATTTGGATGCCCAGTCTTGCAAGTCAGTACCCATCCCGGGCCAGTAGAAGGTTTTTCTCAGCAAGCCCTCGATCTTGGCTATCCCCATATGGCCGTTGTGATACTTCTCCCACAACTTATGAGTCTTGTCTGTGGGAACCACGATTTGGTAGAGGCTCAACCCTGTATGACACTCTTGGGCCCTCTGCTTTAACACACCCTCCTGGATGTGTAGTCGACTCCATTCCCTTAAGAGGCGTTTTGTTGCAGGCAGGCACGCTTTCCTCACCTCGGCTCCTGGAAAACAATTTCCAACCACCCAATCCTTAATTTGGGCCACCGTCTGGTCTTTCTCCTGCCAATCCTTCCAATGGTCTTCGGCTTCTGTGCTGGCCTCTGACTCCACCACTGCTGTCTACACATGGGCCTGTCGGTCAGATCCTGTTTCCTGTGGTAACCTGGACAAAACATCAGCATTACGATTGGAAGCGCCAGGGCGATACTTAAGTTCAAAGTCAAAATTCGCCAGCTGTGCTGCCCACCGCTGTTCTGTGGCCCCCAAGTGTGCCGTGTTCAGGTGGACCAGAGGGTTATTATCTGTAAAGGCCAGGAATTTATTGCCCCACAAATAGTCTTTAAACTCCCAGGCTGGCGTCCGTGTA
Organism: Rutilus rutilus; assembly: GCA_021464565.1. Lineage (NCBI taxonomy): Eukaryota > Metazoa > Chordata > Actinopteri > Cypriniformes > Leuciscidae > Rutilus > Rutilus rutilus. The sequence goes on along the minus strand of JAJAQA010000015.1, from coordinate 23,251,620 downwards.
AAGATGGAAGGGTTTTGAGAAGTCTGCATATGCCAAGATTGGGGCACTCACCAGAGCAGTCTTCAGAGAATTGAATGTCTGGCAGTCTGCGGTCCAGTCGATGGCAGCATTTCCTCTACGCATACTAGCAGAACCTACTAGGAGAGCATTCAGGGGTGCTGCTATTTTAGAAAAACCTTTCACAAATCTTCTGTAGTACCCCACAAACCCAAGGAATGATCGTACCTGCTTAATGGTAGAGGGGATGCGCCAGTTCTCAATGACAGCTGTCTTTTCAGGATCTGTGGATATTCCCTCACCAGAGATGACATGGCCAAGGTAGGTGACTTTCCTCTGGAACAGGCTGCATTTATGGGGCTGCAACTTTAAGCCATGGGCTGCCAGCTTCTCAAAAACCTGCTCCAGGTGATTGATGTGGGTGTCAAAGTCTGGGGAGTATACAACAACATCATTCAAGTAGATCAGGAGAGAGTCATGGACCTGCCCACCCAGGCACCGCTGTATCAGGCGTTGAAATGTTGCAGGTGCATTACAGAGGCCAAAGGGCATCCTCTGGAACTCATACAAGCCCAGGGGTGTGGTGAATGCAGTCTTCTCTCGATCCTTCGGGTCTACATCTACTTGCCAATATCCACTGGCCAAAGTCCTCATCACCTGCTGCAAAGATGTCTCTCCATCGCTGTAACAGCGAGTCCATCTTCTGTTGTTGGTCTGTTGTTAAGCCATCACCTTTCAGCAGGTTGACTGGATGCTGATCTTTTGTGCTGATGTGGTTGGTCTGCACATCCACTTCCACCACACCTGGATCTAAAGTCTTCAAAACAAGGTCCTTTTCCCCTCGAATCTGCCTTGGGTCAACCTGGAAAACATTAGCAAGGGGGCGGCGTTGAGGTATCAATATGGGGTAGGGATTGAGGTTACGTACCCTTATAGGGAGGCGTCCTTTCACCACAGTAGTAACAGTCCGGGCCACCTGCCACTCGTCATCTCTTTCTGGACTCTCCACCAAAACACAAAGATCTGACCCAGCTTTTACACCATAGAGGTGTGTCCACAGTACCATCTCACTGTTCGGAGGCAAATAAACTGGGTCTTGGCGGGTTAACCTGGCCACTCCAATCTGTCCATCGGATGATTCAGCCTGTGAAACCTTTTGACAGACAGCAAAAGCACGCTCCCATTCCCCTTTTGCTTCACGTGACATAGTTGCACCGAAGACAGTCAGGCCAGGGTGAACTCCCTGAAACAGCTCTTTCCAACAATGTGAAATCACATTCATCCCCAGAATACCCCTTTCAGCACTCAGGCACTCATCCTTTACAATGATAACCCCTTTACCAGGCACGGTAACTCCTCCCACTGAAAAATCCAAGATGGCGTAGCCAGTATATGGGATCTGTAGTCCATTAGCTGCTTTTAGAGAAAGCCAGTGCAGATCTTGTGGGCTCCGCTTCTGCTCTCCGCTCAGCCATTTCTGGAAGAAAGTTTCACTGAACAATGTAACTTGTGAGCCTGTATCAAGCAAGCAGGGCAATTTCACTCCTGCAACAACAACTTCAACTCCTGGACACGTCCCCACCAGGGATGGTTTGTCAGTTTGGTTTCCCTGGTCCCCCTCCCCAACCACCTGGCTCTCAGTGGTTGGGGCTGTTAGTTTAACTGCCTCCTCCCCTGTTGACAGTACCTCTGAATGTGACCAGCCTTCCCACAGCCTCTGCAGATTGGTTTGCCCCGGTCGTCCCATTCCAAAGTCTGGTGACGCCTGGGGGAGGCAGTAAAACGGCCTTCCTGAACAGCCCCCCTTGGGGATAAAGGCGGATCTCTATGCACCCAAGTCTGAGGAGAAAGTTGGCGTTTAATCTCGTCAGTTAGGTTTTTTTTTTTAAGAGTTTTTTTTTTTAGTTCGGCTCTTACTGTCTCCCTCCACTCCTCTAGGCTTGGTGCAACCATGGATTGGTTTGTCTGTGGCACAAAGATACGTGAGGCACAGACAGGCTCCATCTTCAATTCAACTTCTAATGCTCTCACTTCACTACACACCTCAGTGAAGGACAATGTAGGTTTTCTACGCACCTGCCTTTGGAGTTCCTGTTGCACCACACCAGGCCTCAAACCCAGGACAAGCTGGTCCCTAATAGTCATCTCATCCTGGGCAGAGCCCGCTGGTTCCTGCTCCCGCCATGTGGAGAATAATTCCCGGAGACGGAGAATGAAAGCAGAAACAGTTTCCTCTTCCTGTTGATGGCATTTAAAAAATTGTGCCCGGATCTGGGCTACTGGTGTTACACGCCCATACAGCCTCTTTAACTCACTCAGCAGGTCTACACTTGTTAAGCGTCTTCCTGGATTCAGTAGCCTCATCTCTCTTTTTGCCTCACCCTCAAGTGCCCCATATATAAAGTCAATTTTCTGTTCCTCATTTAACCCTTGTGCCCTCAGCATAGCCTGTACCTGCCCACTCCATTCAGAAAAACTCATTTTACTTGAGTCACCATTAAACCTCGGGATCCATGGGACCCCCATAAACCAAGGCATCATCATTGCATTTATCACAGGCTGACTAAATGGAGCATTTTCTAGTCTGGCCCCAGTTCCTTGTGACACATTACACCTTGGGCCTTCAGACTGCCCTTCATTTTCATCTGCCATTCTTCACTGTGTGGTGTGGAAAGGGAACCCTGCCCGACTACGCCACTAATGTAACAGATTGGAAGTCTGTTAATCTTAAATAAATCTAGATTCCCAGCCACACCAACACAGAGAGAAAGACACAAGAAATATCAACATAGTATTTTATTATTCTTTTTAAAAGTTACGTTTAAAAGGACATCAAAATCACAATCTCCTCCTCAAAAACCAGGGGAGACGATAAAACCATGGATTGTACAATATTCTGTCCCAGGGTGAGTCCAGTCCAGTCTGGAGTCAGCTCCGTGTTTCCCCTGTCGCCGGCACAGAATGTCTGCTTCAGCGGGGCTTCGAATTAGGGGTGCACGATTAATCACAATAAAACAGCACGCGATTTGGCAAAGGCTGCGATAATCTTATGCGCAGCTTGTCAGTGGAGTGCGGCTGATCGGTAGTAAATACTGCTCCATCTGAACGCCAGAGGGCGCTCTCACGCAACCACGCTAAATATGCCCCGCCGCAGAAGTACAATAACGGCGCATTATTCCAGGAAATCCCTATCGCTGTAGCTGAATAAACAGAAGATTGAAACGCTTTGATTAAACATGACTCATAAATACATGACTGCCTTCTGTGTAAGAAGGCACATCATCTCACAGAAGGATGCTCAACTGTCGTTATGAAGTGAGTTTGGAGTAAATGCATGTTATTAAATGTTGTCTTTTGTTGGACAAGAGGTTCATAAATTATTCTCATGTTTGGAAAGATGTTGCTTTTTCAAATGCACGTTATAAGTAGGGATGCACCGATACCACTTTTTCCAGACCGAGTCCGATACCGATACTTTCATTTTTGGTATTTATTTTATTCATTTTTAATTTTTAATTAATGCATTTGTAATTTTTAAATGTATTGGTAGAGAAACCAAAAGAATATCAATCATATTAGTTATTGAATTTAAATTTAATTTGTTCATCAAATATATATTTAATGCACTGCATATTCATTACTGTATAAATTAAATATAGATGGATCTTTTTGTAAAGTTAAAAAAGGTAGCCTATTTAGTCAAGAGCAGTGAGTAATTTATTTGTCCTTTGTTTGATAAACATTAAAACACAGCAGCAGATTAATTAAACTGCTGCACCTTTAAGACCGAACGCAGGGACCCCATTTGAATTATACTGTCTACGTTCACTTGAGATATAACAGACTTTGTTTACTAGGATACTCGCCAACAGTGAAAAGTGAATTCATCCGTACAAGCGCAAGACGTGAAAGACTTCCATTCAGTAGCGCGCGCTGCCTGAGGCGATGGTTTTCGGGGCGCGCACTTTGGATGTTTGAAGTTCATGTAACTTCTTGACCTGCAAATGTCCTGTAATAATGTAGGCAACCACTCGTTAAACACAAATAAGGTAACAGTTCATGTTTTACTTACATATACGATTTAGTTTTAATCCAAATAACACGTGCTGAGTGAACGATCCGCAATCAAGAGCATTCAACAGAAGCGCTCTCTCTCTCTCTCTCTCTCTTCTTTCTGGTCAGTTAACGTCAATAATAAGCTACATGCCTCGTTTTACTTTCTTTGCCATTGACATCCGACTGAACTACAAACTTTCCACTGACGTCTGATACGCTCGACCAGTTCGCGTGTCTGTGCCGCTTGCGCGCTCATTCCACTGCGCGTTTTTCTCTTATCAGCTCGCGCACCACAGGCGTTACTATATTCTGTTTAATATTTCACTAATAAGATATATTTACCTCATAGACAGCCTTCTTTTTTATCCCCATTATAATTTCTGTTGTCAGTGTTTCTTTGTCTGGACACAAACACTGTAAACATGCTGCCTGCCTGCCTGGTATCGGTTGTTGGCATCGGGGCATTTTTATGAGTACGAGTACGAGTACGAGTACATGAGCTCAGTATCGACCCGATACCCGATACTGGTATCGGTATCGGTGCATCCCTAGTTATAAGTGACTCAAACTCACAGTGCTTTCAGATGGAGCAGCGTTTACAGAGCCGTACATAACTGACAAGCTGCGCATAACAAATAATCGCAGCCTGAGCCAAATCGATTTAAGTGCAATTACATGTAAATTGCGATTAATCGTGCAGCCCTACTGCGAATAGCCTATTCCAATCCAGAAATCCAGGACCAGGAATTCTGTGGTGCCGCTCTGCTTCTGTCAGTGGAGAAATCGTAAAATCAATGGGTAGCCTGCTCGTAGCCCGGCAACTTTAAAACAGTCTCGGGTGACTAGAGTGACAACTTTCCTATACTTCAAGTGGGCTCGTCAACAATACTGCCGTGTCTGCTGCTGTGCCGTCGGCCCCTGGATCTGGCACCTTCACAGAAATGAACAACAACTAAGAACGACTCCTTTAGCTCAAATGCTAAAAACACACATGCATCAGTGTGGGAGAAAAGGACCACTTCCCTTTTAGTCTGAGTTTTGTGAGCATTGACACTGCAGAGTCTGGGATTCGGCTCCACCAGGGCACAGGAGATTCAGTCAGCAGCAACACAGAGGGAAAAGAAGATCAGCAAACCAGTCCGCTGCAGCACACAGCACGTCCATCCGTCCAGAGCGCTGTCTCTCCCTCGGTAAGAGATCTAGCCTCCTTTTATTGGGAGTGGTCTGATCAGCTGGCAAATTAGATCGCTGATGTGAACGGGGTTCTACAGGTGTGTCAATTAGTGTTTGTTGTTGCAGTTTGTGAAGGAGGGAAAACAGTACTATCAATGGTCCAGCAACATCACAGCAAACAAGGGAAAACCACAGCAAACAATATAATAAATCAATCCACAGCAAACAAGGAAAAATCACAGCAAACAAATATGAAAGTTTTAAGGCAAAAATCACTATATCAATCAATAACAATTTCCAAAATAAAGTAAGGTTAACCATCAATCACACTGCTCCACTTGTTTTATATTATATGACAGTAACATTTTAAAGTTGGCATTAAATGGAAATGCATCCTAATGCATCTATTTTCTAAGTGCATCTTAATGATCTTACTGTGAGTTAATCTATGCATATGGTTATGTTTAAACCTTTTAAATTTATTTATTTATTTTTGGACCTCATAATTATAGTCTTTCGGTGAAATTTCTCTCTGGTGATGAATGCCGGACTTCTCCAGTCCTTTAGACTGTTTACAATGGCTGTGGCAATTTGCACCAAGTGCAAATAGCGATAGATGCTATTAACACTAAGTGAAAATAGCATGTTTTCTTAGCGATAGATTCTATTTACACTAAGTGTAAATAACAATATATTATATTTACACTTTGCAAAAATTGCAGGATTTTCTTTGCAATAAGTATAAATAGTATTTTAGTATATTATAAAACAGTATGCAATAATTGTCAGGAGTATGCTTTGTTTGTTCCTGTCTTGACCTAATATCTAGTCTGTGTTAGTTTCATTTAGTTCACCTGTTTTCAATTAATTAGCCTATTAGTCATCATTTGGTTTAGTATTTATAGTGTTTTTTTTTTGGCATTTTTTGGCATTTTTTGTTCCTCTGTCAGCATGGACCTTCCTGCTGTCCAGTTTTTGTGGCTGGAGCAGAGCCACAAAAGCTCCCTGGGAATTCACACCAGCGAATTCATCGAACCGGCAAAAATGTATAAAGTATTTTCTAGAAGATACTTTGTTTCTATTAAATAGATATTAAATTGTTGTCATGATCACACCAGGCTGTCCCTCACTCATCCGACCATCACACTCACCAGAGTACTGATTATAAACTATATTTCCCATCATCCTCCCTGGTACTTAACCACGCACACCTGGAACTTATCCAGCTCTCATCACCAGAACTTTAAAGGGTAACTCTCGCCAAAATGCAACCTAGGGTCTTTTTGTTAATCTACCCGAGGCAAACTTTCGTTTAAAAGCATAATTAGAATGGAAACTCCACTTTTAAGTTTGACCGTATTTTCGGTTTTGGTCAAATTGCCTTTTGAATGGGAGTGCTTGGGGCACTTACTTCTATGATTGCATAAAAAAAAATCGCTATTTTTAAAACACTAAGAAGGCTCGACACAACATGAAACTTTGTTCGAAGTATCACCAGGGGCTCTACACATTAACTCGAGCATTGAGAACATTCTTTGTGTACACAGAGTTTACTAAAAAGAAAGATTTTGAACAACTCAAACTCAACGCTCTGTGTTGCATCTGCTTCCGTATTTAGCCGCACTGTGGGGCGAAGCACGTGATGTGAATCTCGCATGCCAATGTGCATTGGCTCGTTTAGTTTACACTCGAAGGTGAGATCCCAATTCGTCAGTTCAGTTCCCTTATACTGGGAGCAGCCACGAATTAAGTGTTTCTCCCTCCTATCTGCTTCAAGGTCTTGATTTAAATTGTGGCATTTCTTTGTTGTTTAGAATCCAATATTCTCATAATTCTTTTGTCTTTTATGAGTTTAATAAAGAACTCTGTCTCGTCTTCTGTCCAAACATCTTTAAAGAATGATCGAGTTTAACGTAGGCCAGGTGACCTGTAAATGTGCAAAAACTGTTTCCATTGCAGTTTTGCAAAATTTCCTTTTTTTCTCAAATTGCCTGAAAAAACACCTCATGCAAGTATAAAAACTTTTTTTGCGATATATGGTTGTTTTTGCGAAATTTACGTGTTTCTATTCTGAGTATTTTCGATTCGCAATTTGAAGGGTAATGGGAACATGACTATTGTGAACATGGCCAAACTAATGATATTGGAGATCGTTAGCAGATGAGATCAGGCTCATTCAGACTATTTTTGTGCATTTCCGATAGAAATCCGATCAGATTTAGCAAGTGTGAATGGCAAAAAATATATAAATTGTGAGTTTATAGGCCTTATCTCACAATTTAGTCTGACTTTATTTATCACAACTGAGTTTATATCCTGCAATTCTGACTTTATAACTCACAATTTTGAGTTTATATCTCACAGTTCTAAGAAAAAAGTTGCAATTATCTTTGACATTTTTTTATTCCGTGGCGGAAACAAGCTTCAATATAAAACCATGACTATGAACAATAAAATAATTGTGATTTAACCTCATACTTTGGTACATTTTAATTAGTTTTATTTGATAGATTATTATTGCTGTTAAATTGTATTTGATTTTGGTTATTATTTATAATAATAATGTTACTTATTGTTATTGTAGTTATTGTTTGTTTGTTTTTTAAAGGTTTTTAGCACTTTTTTCTCTCTGAAGTTTTCTGCGATTTGAAAACCCTTGTGGTACTACTCTATCTATCTATATTAGATTTAGGTGTCCCTGAAGTCGCTGGTATACCACACCCCTCCCCTCTTAAAGCTGCTTCCTGACATCTGCAGGCAGCTATCGTTTTCATTAGCACAACTGCACAACAGGCAGTGACATTAAGCAGTGTCCGGATCTCATCTGTGCCGTCTGTGAGGGGAAGTAGCCAGTCAATGAGAGCTGATTGAATCGGGGTGGGATGTTATGGAAATTAATCCCACTTTACTCTCTTTTGGGCCAAACACGCAGGTCTTCAGCAAGACAAATGAGACTTAGGCGGTGTATAGGTCCCTAGAGCTTCCAGTTAGGAATTACTCTGTCACTGGAGCAGCTCAGCGGAGACTCTTCAGGAATGACTTCAACAGCCCTCTTTAGAAGAGCTCTCTGTTTGACATTAAGGTTGGACGTGTCACTGAAATATTTAAACAACTGAGTACGAGAGCAGCTACTAAACCGCAGGTTTCTCTATTTATTTATTTTTTTTTTTTCGTGTGTGTGTGTGTGATTTTACAGTTCTATAGCCATGGCCAACCTCAATGGTGTCAACTATAATCTATGCATTTATTTTATTGGCAGTAGGGATGAAGTGTGTAATGTTTTTAAAATGTTAAAATAATTTAATAATTTATCAAAGTTTAATGAGCATAAACCACTGTAAGTATGGTATTTTGACTCATCCCAGTGACCTAAATATTTGAAATCCATTGAACCAAAATGAGTTTTTCTGTGTTATGGCAGTAGGTGGCGACAAGTGTGTTTTTGTGTGCTGAGAATCATTTGAAGCGTTCCCTTACACTGATACATTAAAAAACAGTCAACCGAAGTGAGTCTTATTATTTTTTTTGTCTACAAATCTTCTAAGGTCCTGTCCCAAATGGCACACTTCATATACACTTGTGGATTTACAATGGCCGCTGCGTGTCCATTAAGTCCATGAGACTGGGTGTCCCATTTTTCATTTTAGTTTTCAGAAGGGTGCTCGTGAGCATCTCCCTCTATGGTTGATTAAGTGCCCTCGATGCGCCCACTTTTGCTGAGCCTGGCCTGAAGGGAGGTCTGCAGCAAACTTCTTCCCGACAGTCAAAGCGGCTTTATGTAAGTGCGGAAGGACGGCCGTGAGTCATTAGGGTGCCATTTGGGACAGGGCCTAAGAGACTCTAGAGAGATATAAGGAACTCTAGAGTAAGTTAAGTAGAGTTAAGTTAAGTGTTTTCCTCACAAAAGACAGCAACATTGATTTGACCTCCTCAGTTTTCAAGAAAAAAAAAAAAAGAGTAAACAATAATGCACAAAATAAAGTAAGAGTTTCGATAATATCCTTGAGTCATTTTAGACCTTTCTTTCTACTGCCGTCATTCTCTCGTTGTGAACAAGATTTTCTGATAATTCATTTACAGCTCCACGATATGTCCATAAATAATATAACGATTCCACAATATAAGAAGAGGAAGAGTTGTTGTAGTAGAGCACATTTGGGAGTCTGCTCGAACTGTGGCTTCCGTCTTTTCACATTTATTGCAATACAATACATAACACAAATGCAATAGCATGCCACTCTGTAGGCATCTTACAACAGTTCCCACACAAGCAATTTATAGATTATCATGACAGAATATGCAAATCAATGACTTGAAGATAGTTAACTCCACATCAGCTACATAAATTCATGAACTACCATTCAGAAACGTCCTGTTGCATTCTGCATGTTGTCACTTCTTCTTGCGTCTCTTCATCATTGCCCGACCCCTGTTTGAACATAAAAGACAGAACAGTTTCTGACATTTTAGTGCGTGGCTGCAAGCTGCTAAGAAAGGGCACCAGCTGTTGTAGCTCCGCCCTCTTCTTGAAAGGGAGCAGCAGCTCATTTGCATTTAAAGGGACACACACAAAACCCTTTTTTGCTCACCCTCAATTAGGGACAATTTTAACATGCTACAAAAATTATCTGTGGGGTATTTTGAGTTAAAACTTCACATACACACTCTGGGACATCAGAGACTTGTTTTACATATTGTAAAAATGGACATTATACCACCCCTTTAACAAAGCAACACACCTGCTGTGGATTGAGCTGAATGACGTGCAGTTTTGGCTAATTTAAATGTTATTACCCCACTTAGGTTATAATCAGGCAGGTTTAGAGGTATGTGGACACATTGTCCATACTGTGCAAACAGCCAATTATGTGACACAATATATGGGTCTCTTTGCTCTAATATTGCTGTCTACATGTAAAGGTGATGGAAATCCAGTCTCCACAAATCAGATTGCTTGAACAGAAACCCAAACTGACCCCACATATCCGCTAGAATACAGTTTTCCTCTGTGTGCCCCTAAGGATTCCTTTAATGAGATTTATAATATCCATTCCCTATAAATAAATCAAGTTTCCAGAAAATCCCACTGCATGTTGCATGCTGTCGCTTTCCCATATGTACAGCAGTGCAGTGGCAATGCCTGTGCAGTACACTGAAGGTCTGGGGTGCAGTGGGTTGCAGTATTTGAGAGTAGGGGGGTGATGGGGTATGATGGAGAGAGCAATAGGGACTACTGCAGAGACAGCCTCCGCACTGCAGTACAGCACGAGCGAGAGACAGAGAGAGAAATGAATAATAAAGGAGAAATGATTCATTGGGTGCTTGTTATTAAAGTTTCTGTTTGAAGTGAGCGGGAATAGCCCTTAGCTGGCACTGTGTGTATGTGTGTGTGTGTGTGTGTGTGAGTGTGTGTTTGTGTGCACTGTTTCTGGTGACGGAGACAGGAGCTCGCTTTGAAGACCTTGATGGTAGGCTGACATTTCTTATCTTTGCATAAACAGACCAGAGAACATCCGTAGCACTCAAGAGTGCTTTTCACACTGCGCTTAACCCCGGGTTATCAACGTTCTAAACCTTGCTTTTAACCCTGTGTAGAGGAAAAAAATAATAATCACACTAGTAATTAAGAAGCTGGGTTAGCACTGCTTTATACTCAGGGTTATGAAACCCTGCTCCGTTGTTGAGGTGTTAGGTGTACAGTGTGAAACCACCCTACCTCATACTCACATACTTGAGACAGTCACAGAAATAGTGTTCGAAGGGAAAATGTAATTGGAAAATGTGTCAATTGGAATAAAGAAGAGATATTTTCATTCATATCTTTATAGTCCGAAAAGTCCATTCAGGAAAAATAAAAACTTGATGGTATAGTCTGCAATTTGTAAAATGAGACTGCACAATGCTAGCTTTTATGACTGAGACCTGGATTCGACCAGAAGACTCAGCAACCCCCGCTGCTCTCTCTAACAACTTCTCTTTCTCTCACACCCCTCGCCAGTCTGGCAGGGGTGGGGGCACAGGTCTTCTCATTTCTAACAATTGGAAATACTCAACCCACTCTTCTCTATGCAATAAAAAATGTATTGGAATTTCATGCTATTACAGTTACAATTAAAATCCACAGTGTAGTAATGTATCGCCCCCAGGGCAATTGGGCACCTTTATAGAGGAGCTGGATGTGCTGCTACATTTAGAGAAGCCTTATGCTACAGACTTCCTCTTTCTCCTAGCCTCATTTGATCTCAAACGGCTCATCACCACAAGTACTCACAAATCAGGCAACTTGACCTAATTAACAGGCACAACTGCATCTCAGACAACATTTGGTGAAACATCTACACATTTCAGATAATTTCTTTATTACTTTTAATCTGCAATTTACTACTTGTCCACCACCGACCCCTGGATGTGAAATCCGCAACGGACACTTTATGTTCCACTTTAACTTCTTCCCCAGACAATATCTGCCATCTCTCCTCCAGGCCAGAACGTGCTACTCCCTCTAACCCCTGGTTATCTGATGTTCTTCGTAAACACCAGACCAAACTCAGGGCAGCAGAGAGAAAATGGAACCAACAGAACCATCTGTTTAACAGAAATCAAAAGAACCATCTGTCCTGAGTATGTATCAGTCTCTGCTTTTCTGTTAAAGTTAAAGTTCACGCTGCTAAATCTTCATATTTCCACAACAAGATCAACAGCGCTTCAAACATGACTAAAACTTTTCAAAACATTCAACTCTCTCCTCTGTCCCTCTCCACCACCACCCACCACCACCTCTCTTAACTGCAGATAATTTAGTTAATTTCTTAACTTCTCCTCTCCAGTCGTCCTTCTACCTGCCCTCTAGATCCCATTCCCTCACACCTTCTACAAGCCATCTCTCCTACACTTTTACCAGCAATCACACACATAATCAGCACATCTCTCCATACTGGCACTTTCCCTACTGCATTCAAGCAGGCTCGGGTAACTGCCCACAGCTTTAAAATCCCACATTAAACCCGTAACTTGTAGAGAGTTACAAACCTTTCTCTCTTACCATTCATTGCGAAAACACTTTAACAAGTTGCTTTCAACCTGGTGTATCATCTTTCCTCTCACAGAACCACCAACTGGACATCAACCAATCTGGTTTAATGAACGGCCATTCAACCAAGACTGCATTACTGTCGGTCAATGAAGCCCTGCGGTTTGCGAAAGCTGATTCCAAATCATCAGTTCTCATTCTCCTGGATCTGCTGCCTTTCACACTGTGAATCATTAGATCCTTCTGTCCACCCTCTCATCACTGGGCATCACAGAAACTCCACTTCGTCCCTCCTCTTCTCCATATGCACTACATCACTTGAACCCATCATATAGGCACATGGTTTATCTTACAATTGCTATACTGATGACACACAGCTCTACCTTTCATTTCAACCAGATGATCCAACAGTAGCTGCACGTATCTAAAGCTGTCTGGTGGACATCTCAGCATGGATGAAAGAGCATCACTTGCAGCTCAACCAAAGACTGAGCTTCTCGTCTTCCCCGCCAATCGGTCTCTACAGCACGATTTCACCATCCAGCTAGGTACATCATCTATTAGCCCATCAAGGTCAGTTAGAAATCTTGAAATAATCTTTGAGAGCCAAATGACCTTCAAAGACCACATTGCAAAGACAGCTCGGTCATGCAGGTTTGCACTACACAACATCAGAAAGATCAAGCCTTTCCTAACTGAGCATGCAACACAACTTCTCAACAGGTCCTGGTCATTTCTAGGCTGGATTACTGCAATGTTCCTCTGGCTGGACTTCCATCGTGTGCAATCAAACCTCTACAAATGATTCAGAACGCTGCAGCACGTCTTGTCTTCAACAAGCCCAAAAGGGCCAACGTCACACCTCTCTTTATCTCTCAGTGCTGCTCACATCAAGTTCAATGCATTGACACTTGCTTACAGATCTACCACAGGCTCAGCACCCTCCTACTTCCACTCGCTCTTACGAGTCTACATCCCTACCAGAAGCCTACGATCGGTAAATGAGCGGCGGCTCGTGGTACCATCACAGAGAGGCACAAAATCACTCTCCAGAACATTTTCGTTCACTGCGTCCCACCTTCATCCGGAATGTAGAATCCCTGACAACATTCAAAAGACAACTAAAAACTCATATCTTTCCTTTATTCCCTCCCTAGGGTCTGAATGTTTTGATGTTCTGAAACTTTTTATTTTGAGCACTTCTTGTGTTTTGTTTTTTGTTGTTTTTTGCCTCTTCACGATGAATCACTTGTTGTAGTCCTCATTTGTAAGTCACTTTGTATTAAAGCATCTGCAAAATGAATAAATATAAATGTAAATAGGCTGTGTGTTGCGTTCGTCCAATCAATGACCCTGACACTGCAAATATGCAAATAAGAACGTTAGGCCAGGTTTTAGGAATGTACAGTGTGAAAAGTTTGTTTATAAATACCCTGGATTAATTGTTAATCCTGGGTACATTATGAACAGTGTGAAAAAAAGCTACATAACCCAGGATTCTGTTTTCCAGGGTTTTAGATCAAGAGTTAACTATTTTATGTATGAAAAACCCTAAGTGTGAGTAATGGTTCTGCTAAAACATCAAAATTAATATCTGGAAACTACAATTAGGAGCAAATTACTCTGTTAGTAGATGTATATATATATATATATATATATATATATATATATATATATATATATATATATATATATATATATATATATTTATTTTTTTTGCATCATTAGCATAACCAGTTCGCAAAAATTGGTTTCAACCAGGTTTCTCAAGCAGCCATACATTGTTTGGATAAACACACTCACATTAATTGCTTTAATGTTGCTATTTCGAGCTGATAAGAATGATAAGTTTTACCTTGTTCAAAGGTTGTTGTGTAATCTGACGAAATAGCATGTTTTTGCAACATACAGTATATATGGCTAATATTTCATTGTTATAGTAGATCAATATTACTGTATTATATTTTATTATTTTACTCATTCACGTACTTATTTGCTTTATTTATTTACTTATTTATTCATGTATTTACTTTTTTTTTTTTTTTTTTTTTTTTTTTTAAGCATGAGATTTACTTTTGTATTTTTTCCTGTCTGCTGCTTTTGATGTCACATCTCATGGTAGCTGCTTGTAAAGTATTTTGGGACTGTGTGTGTCCTTGTGATGCAATTTATTAGATCTTCTTAGTTTACAATTTTGGGTGGCATAAACGTACATATAACTTATTTATAGTTGTGTCTGCATATTAAGCTGGGATGGGATAACATATTTTACACTGGTAGATCATCAGTTCTTTTTTTTTTTTTTTTTGGTGTGTTGCATTTTCTGGTACTGGTATGAAATGACCCTGAAACAGTTTGTTCCGATATTCTGCTGCAATGCCTGTTTTAATTAAGATTATTAAACCACTGCGTTTTGGTGAAGACATCAGAGCATTTTTTTGCTTGGGAAAAGCACTAGATGTAAACTCTATTACCAAGGGGAGGATCTAGTGCCCTATTCTCTATCAGAGCAAGAACCTTATCGATTGAGACTGAAGAAGGCTTTGTATTCCCATGTTGGGATAAAGCAGCAATTTTTTTTTCCATTTCAGAATCGAGCTCTGCGTGTGAAGGAGGGCCAATGGCCAGTGGGTACTTGATATCTTCATCCTCTAATAAAAGGACAGCATGAATCCAAGTGAAATGGAGGGATGAATAAAAGAGCTGACTGCCAGCTGATTGGCAGCCCTACACAGCCATAGCTTTGTGCTTATCTTTGTTATCCTCCCCCTCCTGTCCAGTTGAGCGGCTGGAACTTTACAAAGCTTTTGAGCAACTTTTTCTTCTTTTTTTTTATTTCTGTTCATGCCCCACTTACTCTGCTCTGTTCACTTTACTCTCTCTGAGGTGTGAGAGGAAATATCCACCTGTTACCAACACCTGTAGTCTGGCAACTATTAATTTTCCTTTTCCTCTTCCCTCTCCTCAATAATAATAATAATAATAATAGCACGGGCAGACCTTTGCAATTAATGACTCATATAATTGTGACTTAATACTTATTTTTTGGGGAATAATTTATTTTATTTTGAGACATTTTTGAAAGCACATAAGACTGCACAAAACTAATGAATGTTGCAGTCACGAGCACAAGTCACAAGCAACAAAGTTCTGTTTTGGATTTGTTTTTGAAGCATCTGATTTTAATAAAAACAGTAGGAGTGTCCAATTGCTATTTGGAAAATATTTATTCATTCATCTCATCTTCTGTCTCATTACAGCCCCTGTAGGAGCAGAGACTGTATGTCTTCTCTTTTCTTGCTGACATTTTCTGAAGTAATGTTTTTCACATTTCCATATTTCATCACTAATGAGTAGCATAGGAAGAATAAATAGTTTTTTTTTCTGAATTGTTATGGTACTGTAGGTTACATTTATTATAGGTATTATTAGATTTTGTCTCACACATTGATGCTTTGCTTGACTAATTATGTGGATTTATATTTTATTATAGTCATTCATTAAAAAAATAAATAAATAAAAACTATTTTGCCATGACCTCAACAAAAGTTTTAGTTGTTTTAGACGTATGCAAATTAATGTAGCACCACGCTGAGTTTTCATACAGATGGCTGACTGCTTTCATTTTATTTTACCTTCTATCAGAAGATTACAGACAGCTGTTTGATATTATTATTATAAACATGATAATCATGAACCCTAACCACATAAGAATATAAACTTACAGGGGTAATTCGCTGCTGGCAAAGTGGGCTTTCAATAAAACTTGGCTGTATAGCCTATAGAGTACTATAGACCATACATTTTTAACGGTCGCGAAGAAAATTCAAATTGAAACATTACGCGATTTCGGATGCAACGTCAGTCTGTTCCTATTACGCCTTGTAGTCATAGGCCTGCCTACTTCTTAGCAAACTTTTAGGATGCGTCTCAATCCGCTCCCTCCCATAGCTTCAGAGGTCGTGAATCATTATATCATGTACAAGAATTCGAACACCGATTAGGACACTGCGGCTCACGACACATTGGGACATTGATGACTATTTCTGGCGACATGGCAACTTCCTCATTGCACAACACTACGATATTTATGAACAACAGCAGAACTGATATCTTTCTGACATCATTTGTTTATGTTATTAAAAGTACATAATACATACTTTGCTTGTTACATATACGTGCAACATTTCAGCCGTAAATAAATTATAAATGTTAGCTGAATTATGACCATTATCTGTCTAGTGATGTATTTGTATGCTGGAATATAATTTAAAAATGGTTTGTATTTAAAAAATACATATATGTGTAGTGAGTTTCAATTTCACAGTGCATTGTGGGACTTTTTACGGAGCAAACGTTCAGTACACTGGAAGGACTTTGTGATTGAGACGGCCCTTAAAATTACAGACTCACTGATCAGCGCCCTGACAACTGAACTAGGGAGCTGATTGAGACGCACCAAAGTCACAATGGTGTTGACTTTTATTAATGGTGTCGTTCCCAGGTGCAGTTTCCAGTAAAGGATCCAAAGTATTGCAGGCAGTGATTAAAGGCTGCAAAGAATTGTAAATATGGGGAGAACATCACATCAGAAAATCTGAGAAACCTCTATGCTTGTAGACTCCATTTAAAACTGGATGACTATGAACAGCATTTTAAGCCAAACAGAGAGGAAAAAATTAAAAGAAACTACCGGTCAGTTAATTCGGGAAAAAATAATGGAGAGTACTGTCTGCCCAACTCCTCGAACCAAAACGCTGTGGCATGCCAGGAAGAAAGCTGTTGCCATAGTATTATTTTTTTTTTACATGCACCGACATTTTAGCCAAAACAGCTCTTTTTGATTTCAGGCCGAAATAGTTTATGGAGGGCTGAAATCAGTGACCGAAACAGACATTTAATTAGCGCTTCTCCAGTGGCACGTTTTGACTGTGTTCAGCATCTATTTCATGACACAACGTGGATAAACAACTGTTAAACATGTCAGCTGTGTGGACACTAGCTCTGGATTGACGTTATTCATATTTTGTTGGTAAGGACATGGTTTCTTAAATCTAAAATCTTTTAGTCTGTGCTGTTTTCTGTTGATGCGTGAACAAAACTTCCCTAAACATTTGTAGTGTGCCTGCCATCCAAAAATCGCAAAAAGTTTTGTTACTTTTAATATGAAGCAAAGTCTCAACTTTAAAATCCTTTCTATTTTATTACAAAATGCAAACAATAAATGTTGTTTTGGCGCTCTTTAATATGGCATGGCAGATCAGTGATCACTGTAGCTGCCTCAGTTCGATTGGCATTTTTTATTTCGTTGCATCGCTAATTTTTGCTTGCCAGGAAATCCAGACCCAAATCTGAAAGATTTAAGGGATACTTCAGGATTTAGCATTAAGCTTCATATCAGTAGAAAACCTGTAGTATTTTCGAATTACCATGCTTTCCTCCCTCATATCCCCCTGAGACGAGAGATTTATGTATTTTTTGTCTGGAAAAAATCCTCAGATGACGCAAAAAAAACACTTGTCACGGAGACTCACTAGTAGCTTAGCTTTGTTGTTTAACTGCTCTCTAACCGGTAGGCGTGGCTTGGGAGTGGCCTCCTAGGGCAGCGAAGCAAGTGCATTCTGGGAGTTGTTGTCTTTTATCCACATGAGCCAAAAATACATTTTCTGGCTTTTCTCATTCTAGAAGGCTCCAAATTCAAAAATAATTTCACATTTCTACTACATAAATGACCCAATTTAAATACACATTCATCTTTCCAGAGGTGAAGTATCCCTTTAAGGGTTAGGCATCCAGTAATGAAAATCGCCCAACTCGAGGGGCGGCACCAAGCATGCATTTGAAAATCTCACCGCACGCATTGGATAACACTACGACCAATCACTGTCGTGATTGCGCTGTCACTAGCGCTGTCATCATCTGTTTAGCTCCAAGCATGCATTTGAAAATCTCACTGCTGGCAAGTGGATAACACTACGACCAATCACTGTCGTGATTGAGCTGTCACTAATGCTTTCGTCATCTGTTAGCTCGCCTCTGGCCTGCCTCTATCAGATACACCGATGTGATTGGTGCAGCTCGGCTACAAGGTCATAGTTAATGAGCATCATTACTCAATGCCAGAGTAACTCGCTGAGCAAATTCAAATTGTGCTATCGCGAGAACTCTGGATTTCCTAGGTGAATTTTTGCCGAATTGCTTTTTAAAGTTTAGACAAAGTGTGGTACAATTTTCAGTGATAAACCTACTCTTACAATAACTGTTTTGTTAATATCCTTCTGTTGGCCAGACTGTCCGTATACGGTGATACAAAAATGCGGAATTACAGTCTGTAGTTTTCACGAAAGCCCTGGAGCTAGCAAAAGCTAGCAAAAGGCACCATCCAGCAGATTTTTGCTGACAAATAAGCAAGCCTACACTTTGATTGACTTTTATATCCACTATATAATAAATATTTAACACATGTATGCACAGTAATACTCACAAAACCCCAAAAAGACACCAATCTCCGCATGTCCTGAGAAAAGGGAAGACAGAAAATGTTTGCAAAAGAGTAAACCCAGCAAACACAGAACGTTGGCACAACGTAGCCAACCTTCTAACAACGTTTTAACAACATGGCCAAAAGGTTGCTATAACTACGTTGTGTAGTGAAGGTTGTTACAGCGTTGTCACAATGTTGACATTAAACCATCGTTCAGGGCCATTGCTTAAGGTTGTGCCTAGGGTGTCTTAACAACCACTGGACTACATAATGTACTCGTCACTGCCCCGAAGCGGGAAAATCAGCCTTTTAAATTCCAACCACCTGTTGTTGGGCTCATTGTGTTCTCATTCATCATCGAGCAAGGATACGTGAGTATTGCGTTTAGCCTACCTCAGCTATCAAACACAACCTACAGCTTTAATTTCTAATGTGATTAAAAGCATCGCTCGCACTGTTTAGTTTTTCGTTTGATTTTTCCGCTATTTAGTCTCATTCGTTTCTTTGCTCCTCTGGATTTGTGGATATGTTTCCCCGGTGACACCTGCTCGGCTACTGTCTGCCATACAGACCCGGTTTTGTTCATTAAATGTTCTGATCTGCCTTTGCTTTTCATGTTTTATTTATTATACTTAAAATAAATGTGTATTCGTTTCTTTCTTTTTTTTTTTTTTTACAAATGTAGGCCTATGACTTTTGGAAGTGCAATTTGATTATATGGAATTTTAATAAAGTTGAATTAACGAAACCTTCTGTCATTTTTTACTCTTTAAAGTGTAGGCTACACTTGCAGGTGTTGATAGCCCCATTAAATAATATAGATAAACAATAAACGATAAAAAAAGTATATAATTATCTAACAAAATACAGCATATAAAAATATTGTCAGAACGTCGTCTCTCAGTTGCTGGATGTCGCGCAACAACGTTGCTACAGCCCTGTCACGTCTTACAATTCTACGTTGTTACAATGTTGCGAGCACGTATACAGCGACGTTGCCATAGCAGAAATGCAACGTGCCAGAGACGTTGCCACAACGTAAATGTGTTTGCTGGGAAGAGAGTCAAAAAGAATTTGAACCGAATCATTCACTCAGTTTGTCCTTCGAGGATGAACCTATTCTGTGAACATACAGATTTTGTGCAAAAAACCTTCAAGAGTCAGTGCAACAACGAATGTTATATTCATTGTGTAGCAATGAAGAGATAGACTGCTTATATAACTGCAGCAATCTAACAGGGTTGCAACTCTCCAGGTTAGCGGATCTGAGGAATACTTTGCTATGAAGGCCTGAAGGCTGCGCTTTTAATTTTTTTGAATGAAACACTGCCCTTGAGAAAGACATTAGGCTGTTTCTAAACTTATTTCCAAAGCAAGAATGTTCCAAAGGGCAGGATAGCAATAGAAATCAAGAATGAAGATAATTAGCTGAGATTCTTACACCGTGTCCTAACCAGACGCGATGCAATAAGATTCCAGCAACAAACAATTTGTCAGTACCCACTACGCGACGCGACTGCGAAATGCGTCAAAGTCTCGCGGCAAGTGCACAGCACCAGAGAGTAATCTTGACAGCAATCACAAGAAAATGGATAAGTAGGCAACATAATCATATTCACAAATATTAAACCATTTAAACATTATTAAAAAAATACATAGGCTACTGAGTTACTAAAACAATCTTTGTCAAAGAATACACTTGTTTGTTCACAGTTTGAACGTTCTTGTTTCCATTTGTTTAATTTCAAGATCTGATGTGAATTATTGTTGCTTTTACAGCTACAAACCTGGGAGCACTAAATGATATTCAAAGTCACATTACACGCTTTTGACATTAAATAATGCACATACACGTACCTGAGAGATTAGCATTGCCACACGTTGTGTTTGTTGTTCCAGCCGCGATGTCCAGAAAAATAGAAACCGTTTCTAAAATAGAATCGTCGCGTGTCGCCGTTGCGGCTGGTTAGGGCAAAAACTCTGATTAACATGGAAAAGATACCTTTTATCGCGCGTCGCAGCGTCGCGTCGCGTGTTAGGACACGGTGTAGCTTGGTAACAAAACATTGACTGGTTTTGCATAGCATCACACCTTGATAACTTTTTCCACTATTCCCTTGAGGTTCCTATTGATTGCATTCTGGAACTGAATTAAACATGGGACTAACTTTCTGTTGTTTGCTTTTGATGAAAAGTAAACTGAATGAATTATAATGTAGAATGAAATTACTTTGACATTATAGTGTCACCTTGCCATTGATGCAATTGATGTCATTCAAGCATTTGAGATTAATATTTTAAAGTTATACTCAACAGCCTTAAATCCAGAAAATGTTGTAATGATGTCAATGGTGTCATGTTTTGTTTTTGTCTTATTAAAGAACAAACAATAGAGAGCTGGGATGATTTTGTTGTCACTTGTTACACACTGTGCATTTCAATGCTTTTTTGTGGATTTTTCAACTTTCAGAAGACTCATTCAATGTTGAAAACATTTTGAATTTGAAGATCAAAATTGTACTTAAGTTGTCTTCCGGGATACACGTAAGTATCTTCTGTTGCTTCCGAAGGGCAGTACTAAATGAATTTTCTATATTTAAACAAAATAAGAAAAATTTGGACATCTTCATCCTGTTCAAAAGTTTTCACCCGCCGATTCTTAATGCGTCGTGTTTCCTTTCCTTTTAATTTTTTTCAACCTTTTTTTTAATAGTTGTCTTTGAGTCCCTCAATTGACCTCAGTGTGAAAATATGGAACTCAAAATCAGGGCAGTTTAACTGCTCAGGACAAACAAGGGACTCAAGAACAACCAAAAAAAAAAACAGTCATGGATCATCTATTTTATGTAAAATGTCTTATTCAGGACAGTATTAAATAAAAAATATTTTCTCTCTCTTTTCTTCAGAGCAAGCTTTTTAAAAGAACGATGCAAGTCTTTTGCCTGGGGAACGAAGTGGAATAGTGATCAATAGTGAAGCGAACCCAGAGTACTCCCCCCGTATTCCTGGCGGAATATATATATGCTTCCTCTCATGCTGATAGGGTAGACATGGTAATTGTTTGATGACAAGCTCATTGGATTGATTATTTGAACGTGCTCCTCTCGAACTTTGTTTATGAAACATAATTTAAATAGCAATACACTAAATATAAGATTGAACTAATTTCAATTTGACAGAGGGGGCTCTTGAGTGGCTCCTTACACTGAGCCGAGATCCATACATGCATTTTAGACTTCCATCATCTGGAACAGATGAAATTTCAGCACTTGAATTAGCACAGACACTAAAAACATCATGGTTTCAAAACCGGGTGGATGTAGATGTGCTTTTGAATCTACTTTATCAACACAGACCAAGGAAAGGATTTATTTCATAGAAAGAATTGTAACGATGAATAAAATGTGATGTGATCGTCAAGGACAATTGTGTATTATTCATGATGTATGAATAATGATGCCCAAGCCAACAGAAGGTCTACTGTGGCACAAGTCCACAAAATTGTAATGATGGTTATGGGAAGAATGTGTCACAACACATACAAGTTTGATATTAAGGACATTATTGTTTATGTATGATGTACATGTGAACTGTGTTGGGTCCATAGGCGTAATTTGCAGGTGGGACATGCAAAAATGTAATAGACTCACACATAGGTGGTAACGTTACCAACGGATGTACCTAATACAAATGAAACATCTTCATTTGATTAGCAATTCATTCATTTGTTTAAATAAGAGGTGATCTATCGCTGAAATGCGTTGTTTTTTAAATCATGCTTGCCGTTGTTATTAGTTCTCTTGGCGCTCATGCACACTGAGTAGTCTTAACACCATTGCAGTGACTCTGTTCTTTCCGGTGAAATCACAAAACAAAAATGCACACAAACATGTCCATGCTCTTGATATACAATCACTGATGAACACCTTTGGTTTTAATTAAGAAAACAAAACAAAACAAAAAACTATAGAAGGGCGGATTAGAAAACAGAACCTCTCTGACAAAGTTCTACCACCACACCATTAAAGGGGACATATAATGCCATTTTTGTACAAGCTAATATGATTCTTTAGGGTCTAAATTAAAAGTTTGTAATATACTTTAATTAAAAATTCTCATTAGTATTGTAAGAAAACACTAATTTTACCTGGTCAAAAACAGCTCTGTTTTCAGCACGCCGTTTAAGTGCATGTGTCTTTAAATGATAATGAGCTTTGCTCACCCTGCCCCTCTGTTCTGTGCGTACACCGTAACACAATAACCATAACGCGTTGTTCATCATAAACGTGGGATTATGAATTATATTGAGAACGTCATATATAGAAAACATGCCGTAATATACCCTGAGTGTAAACAGCCGCATTCATCGTGAAGCGTGCAGCAAGCGATTTGCAAAGATTAATATAAATATTAATATAAATGTTAATAAAACGTTACACTCACTTCTTCTTCTGTGTGTTGTGGCTTCACAAATGCTTTGCTGCATACCTCGGTATGTAACGAGTGGTTATTTCAGTCAAAGTTGCTCTTCTATCAGCTTGAATCAGTCGGCCCATTCTCCTCTGACCTCTAGCATCAACAAGGCATTTTCGCCCACAGGACTGCCGCATACTGGATGTTTTTCCCTTTTCACACCATTCTTTGTAAACCCTAGAAATGGTTGTGCGTGAAAATCCCAGTAACTGAGCAGATTGTGAAATACTCAGTCCGGCCCGTCTGGCACCAACAACCATGCCACGCTCAAAATTGCTTAAATCACCTTTCTTTCCCATTCTGACATTCAGTTTGGAGTTCAGGAGATTGTCTTGACCAGGACCACACCCCTAAATCCATTGAAGCAACTGCCATGTGATTGGTTGATTAGATAATTGCATTAATGAGAAATTGAACAGGTGTTCCTAATAGTCCTTTAGGTGAGTGTATATATATATATATATATATATATATATATATATATATATATATATACATACATACACACACACACACACACACTTCTGTCCCACCCACTTTATAAAACAAAGTTCAGCCACTGTGGGTCGCCACATAATATTCATCATAACATCTGCTCCTGGAGTAAAAAACGAACAAAAAAACAGCTGAGAACGATTGAAGAAGTCTATGAATTTATATATATATATATATATATATATATTTGTGTTGATCTTAAAAGATTTATTCACCTGTCTGAAGAGTGACACATCAATAATGCAAAGTTCCATCTCTGCTTGATATGCACAACACACAAGGTTTGTCACACATTAACAGATTGAAGAAAGTGCCACCCTCCGCCGTCACATAACGCCATTTCATTAGTGCTTTAGCACTCTCTACTCCTCTCAATTAGCGCAGGCTACCATTTGGTGAAAATCATGGATCCCTCCCCCTCTCTCCACTCTGTCATTTCTCAAACCAATCCCCATAACTGGGTTATAATACTACAGTTTGTGTCTTATGATTTATGTGCTCAGTATTGACCAAAGGATGAAGTTGTGGAGGCTTGAACACCATCAGTCAATGAAGGACCACAAATAGATGGATTGTTTGATGTAAATCAACCTGTCTGTGTTTATGCTGTGTGTGTGTATGTGTATGCGAAGTGAATCCATGATGTCTTAGTATCAGCAATGCGGTGACAGCAAGAAGACGTGTGGGGTAATAAAAAGCGCAGCAGACTGATGCTTATGTGGCCTCACTCGCGCACACATACACACCTCCATGTCCCAAGGCTAAAACCGAGGGATACAGCCCCCATATAATTCAACGGTCAGCAGGGAGACATATTTCTTCTGGCTGCTGTGGAGGTATTAGCTGCGTCTGGGGTCTACACACAGGTCAGGAGGCTGTAGAGGCCTGCATCACTATATTGCTGTGTTCAAATTCACTTTATTCTGCTTCCCACAAATCCCAAAGGATTGATTTATGACACAGAAGAAACACCTTACAAATAAAGTGGGGTTAACACCTTTGTGTGATGCATTTTTCCACTTAAGTTTTAGATGAGATATCTATCTGTTATGTCTTTCAGTGTGAACTGTTTTCACCTCACCCAAGAACTGAAGGGCAGATAAGTGCTTACGGGAAATGGCTGAGAAGAAATTCTTTATTTTTAAACTATTGTGTATAAATCAAGATCATTGATAGTCAAGGTTTAGCTGGTTAGGTTATCAAAGTATGGTTTGCCCAAGCTATCAAGCTATAGCAGGGGCCAAAAAAGCATGTTTCTCAATTTGTCAGCCTTTTGCGATTTGTGACGATATAAAAACTTTGCCCAGAAATTGTTATTATGTTATGTTATGTTATGTTATGTTATGTTATGTTATGTTATGTTATGTTGTTATGTTATGGTATGTTATGGTATGTTATGTTTTGTCCTATTATGTCATGTTATGTTATATTATATTATATTATATTATATTATATTATATTATATTATATTATATTATATTATATTATATTATATTATATTATATTATATTATGCCAGTATATGATATTTTGTGATCTCTTAAATTTTTGAAATGGCCTTATATTTTTTCCCTTTTGCCATTTTTTATGTTAATTAATCAGTAATGAGCTGCATGTAAGATGCATGATGCATTAAACTGATCAAATTTATTTTAAATAAATGTTGTTAATCAAATGACCCTGAAAAAATGTCACAAAAAAGCAGCACAACTGTTTTCAACATTGATAATAAATGTTTCTTGAGCAGCAAATCAGCATATTAGAATGATTTCTGAAGTACCATTTGACATTGGAGTAATGACTGCTGTAAATTCTTAAATGACATTAAAATAAATAAAAAAATAGATAAGTGATTTTTTAATTGTAATACAATTTCCCAATTGTACAATTTTAACCGTGTTTTTGATTAAATTAATTAAGCCTCGAGCTTAAGACTTTTTCAATAACATTAAAAAATCTGATCAACTTTTGAACAGTGTACATCGTGATTTCATCATTTCCTGTGGCTCCTGAGTATTTAGTCACATGGCATTTACAAGTTAGAAGAAACAAACAGAGCAAGTGACCATGAGCAAAGATGAAGATTTCAAAGTGCAAAAGTCCTTAGCCGAGCTACCTTGAGAGGAATGGGAATGCTAACAGATAGCTTTATCTCTAAATATTATAGACCTACTTGTTTCAAAAAATTCTTATATGCCACAAAATGGTAGACTATGTCGACATGAAGTCGTTTAAAGTGTTTTGGGTACCATGGAAACACTGTAATCCAGATCCATTCCGGCAGGCTCATTTGTCATTTGTAAGTTGGTGATCAATTTATTATTATTTTTTTTTTAATAAGGTTCCCCCAGATCAATAGACAGAAGACAGAAGCAAATGTTACATCAGGAGATGAGAAAGGTCTCCACGAGCCTTTAAAATTATGCATATGACTTGTTAACATAGCAAAAAGCAACCCAGGCTCATTGGAAACATGTGACTCTAGCCTCATTTCTGCAAAACCTAATAAGTGCAATGCGGGTGCATTTTGCTGCACTTTTCAGGTGATGTGTCCACAAATGGCGCTATAAGCGATATTGTTTTATTTTTCTACATTGCAGATGTGCGTTTATTAACCATAAAGAGATGGCCAAAAAGTTGATCTTGAACACAGCGCAAAGACTACAGACAGAATTCAAGTCTTGAATTCTGCACGCCTATCAAAACTGAGTATTTTATAGAGAGTGTAAAAAACAGTATGGAAAATAGCACATTCTGTTTTTTTAAATCTTGCTAATAAGTGGACCACAAAGAAGATATATATATTATTTTTTTTAAATGCAGTCCATGACCCCTTTATGGCACGTTTCACCACAGTTTGGTGTCCAGTAACTGGTTTAAATTAACTTAACCCCTACACTAGACCCTACCCTAAAATTAAAAATACATATGCTGAGGCAACCATGATACCATGATGTTTCACGATACTCTCATCTGAGGGCTCCGCATTGCATGTACTACAATGCTGTATAAGTCTTTATTAATCGATAATTTGCCCCATAATCATAATTTGTGTGAAAACTAAAGAAAAGTTGTTGCTGTTTTACTGCTTCTGGTGTTTATTTCATAGGTTTTATATTTCTTCAAAACCTAACGAAACTTACCAATTCACAAAATTAACGGAATGCATAGCTGATATAAAAAATTGGATGACTCGTAATTTCCTACTTCTAAATTCTGAAAAAACAGAGATTCTAATTATTGGACAAAAAAAATCCTCACGTAATAATCTAGAATACTGTCTAACAATTGATGGCTGCTCTGTTAAGTCTTTGTCGTCGGTTAGGAACCTGGGTGTGCTCTTTGATACCAGTCTTTCATTTGAAAGTCACGTGTCTAGTATCTGTAAAACTGCATTTTTCCATCTTAAAAATATATCTAAATTACGCCATATGCTCTCATTGACAAATGCGGAACAATTAGTTCATGCGTTCATGACCTCAAGGCTAGATTATTGTAATTCTCTACTGGGTGGTTGCCCTGTACGCTTAATAAACAAACTACAGCTAGTTCAAAACGCAGCAGCTCGAGTTCTTACCAGAACCAGGAAGTATGACCATATTATCCCGGTTCTGTCAAAACTGCATTGGCTCCCTATTAAACATCGCATCAATTTTAAAATATTGCTGATTACTTACAAAGCACTAAATGGTTTAGCTCCGCAGTACTTGAGCGAGCTCTTAACGCATTATAGTCCTTCACGTCTATTGCAATCTCAAAATTCCGGCCAGTTGATAATACCTAGAATATCAAAATCGACTGCTGGCGGTAGATCCTTTTCCTATTTAGCACCAAATCTTTGGAACAGCCTTCCTAACATTGTCCGGGAAGCAGACACACTCTGTCAGTTCAAAGCTAGATTAAAGACACATCTCTTTGACCTAGCATTCACATAATACATTATAGACTTCTATGTCAATGTTAGGCTGCATAGATTAGGTCAGCTGGAACAGGGAACACTTCCCATAAATCCTGATGTACTCGTTACATCATGAGAAGAATGGCATCTACTCTAATTTTAGTGTCTTTGTTTATCCCGAGGTTTTCCCGCAGCCTGCCGGATCCAGGCCGTATCCAGATCTGACGAAGGACCTTCGCCTGGACCCGATGACAACGCAGTGCTGAAGGGCCAACTAGTCTCTCCCTATGAAGGATCCCTTTACCACTCTACAGATAAAGCGTCGTCGGGAAAACTCAATTCGCGTATCTACCCCGAATTGATAAAATAAAATAAAATTCTGTATCAGAATAATAAGGAAACACCAGCACTTTGTTTAGGCTTGGTTTGTAGGGAATTCCAAACCTGCACACATATATTCAAACGCACATAACTATAGAACCAATTCTTAATGTGCATGTGAACGCCATCAGCGTTTCTCACAGGTTCGCGTTTAAAGTCTGTGTAGAGAGAATGGTGTCGTCTTAGCGGCCCCTAATTTAATAACAAATGATCGTTGCGACGGAAGCGAATCAATCAAAACTAACTTTAGCTGGAAAATAACTTTATTAAAGAACCGCTATAAAGCCAAAACAATCTCACCTTAAATTATACGTTTATCTCTGTAAAGCTGCTTTGAAACTATCTACATTGTTAAAAGCGCTATATAAATGAAGATGACGACTTGAGAATCTGCAGTGAAACGTACAAGTACATTTTGCAGTTTTGCAGTATTGCAGTCGCATATTTCCAATGAGCCTAGGTTGAAATTGTTGCATTAAATGGCGTCCAATGTTTTTATCTTCTGCCTAGAGGAGAATATGCCTTGTTTACTGCTGAATCAATGCCACATAACTGAAATGTTAATTGTCGGGAATGGACGTGAGCCAGACAGGATGGGAGCTTGTTAAATCCGCATCTGCATGTTGGCACCATGAGTCAGTCCAGACATCAGTGCGATGCGGAATTGATTTAAGAGCCTCTCATCATATAGAACACAGTCAGAGCTTATAATTGGCAAGTGAGGGTTTCCATGCAGAGCTGTTTGAGCCAGTAGCCCATTTGTATTGTGAACAAGCGGATGATATTGCGATCCACATTTCCAAAGCAGAGGAGGAGGCAGCTGGCAGATGATTCAGGATGAAATGCGAGTTTCATCACAATGTCCACTCAATGCGTCTGTAACAAACTTCCCGCTCTTTCTGCATTGAATCGAATCCTGCCTTCACCTGTATTGACCCTTATGCACAATAACACACACTCTTAAACCCAGCTGTGCAGAGAAGCACAATGAGATCATTCTCTGTGCAACCATCCATTCGTTTATCGCAGATAGACACATTCCCCAAGACGGGATGCAAATCTCGTCAACAGTTAGTCAATGTCATTGATTTGTGAGGGTACGGAGGCTGGGACATAATTGAAGTTTGCAGGAGGTTCCCCCTGTGTGTTCAAGTGTTTGACTTGTGGAGACAGAATACAGCGGGGGCTTCAATGTCGGATGCAGGTGATGGGCAAATCAAAGGCCAGCGGCTCCAGTGTTTGGAACGGAATGTCACAAAGTCAATTGCAGCAATGTGACCCAATCACAATCAATGCAACATGACAGTCAACTCCAGAGCTTTTCCTTTGGAGCCCTACTAACATCAACCTTACAAGGACACAGGATCACTCTTAATGTCTAATGCCTGTCATTCTGGTCATGCATGCAATTGCAGGGACAAAATCAATTTGTGTCACAGTTTTGCCAAAGATCAGCAGCCGATGGCACAAGATATCCTCACAGGTGTCATAGAGCACAGTAACTAAAAGTGTATGACTGCCATCTAGTGTCACTATTTAAAATTATCAGGAAAATCCTGATTAAACTAGCTGTTTTTTAACACTTTACAATAACAGGGCATGAATAATCATGTACTAATACCTGAATTAATAGTTACTTCAGCATGAACTCATGAATAGTGAAGATATAAACTAATCATGAACCAATGAAGAGCAATCCTTAACTACGACAGGAGTCATAATGATTCATGCATGAATAACATCAGCCTTAAACATGTTAGTACATGTTTGATAGTTAATGCATTAATTAACGTTTAGGGGTAAACTAAATCAATCAGTCTCTGTAAGAATAAATAAGAAGTTATCTAAATTTGAATTAAACATCTGATTTAATACTGCCATAATTTAAATTATAAAGTCATAATCTGCCATTTGCAGCTTTGTAACAAATAATTGGAATGGCGCATTATTATTTAGCCATTAATTACACAGATCTGTCTAAATAAAGGTGAAAAATAGACTAATAACTACCACTAATAAATTTACTGCTGACTGCTTTGGTAAACATAATTAATAATTAAAGACATGTTTGCATGTATGTTGTATTTGGGAGTTTTCAGGAGGTTATGTACAATAATTAAATGTAT
The DNA here is from genome assembly GCA_021464565.1 of Rutilus rutilus. Lineage (NCBI taxonomy): Eukaryota > Metazoa > Chordata > Actinopteri > Cypriniformes > Leuciscidae > Rutilus > Rutilus rutilus. The sequence continues at coordinate 23,221,508 of JAJAQA010000015.1, read as the reverse complement.
GTTTCGTTGTATAAATGTATATGCTTTGATTAGGATTCGCTTATAGCTTATGCCCTATTTTACATATAAATGTGCCATATGTGTGTCTGTACAGGTATGTTTGGGCTTTCTTTTAAGTCCATATATGTTTAATTGTATAAATAAAAATAAAAGAACTAGACATAATTCTTATCTTTTTTTTTTTTTCTTTTTTTTTTTTACATGGGTGTAAAGGAATAAGGATGGCACTCTTATTGTGTTTATTCATATTTTAGTTAATGATTTGTAAGTGCATCATTGTGTCATGACTTGAGGAGGCACATCATAATTAATTAATTATTAACTAACCATACACTAACATAAAGTAATGGCTTGTTAATGCATGACTGTGTCATGACTTTACTTGAGGGGGCACATCATAATTAATTCACTACTTACCAATTTCAGCTCATGATTTATCATAAATTTACAATCAAATACACATGTACTACAACTAGTATTCAGCCCAGTAAAGTGATGTTGCATGGCTTTTCAAAAAGTCAGAGAACAGAGGCACAGTATCATCATGATCCCAGCAAACGTTCCCCTGACCTTAGTTCATGTTTCCGGTTTGGTTATTTTTTGGGGAACTGATTCCTCAGGAACTGTTGTAAGTCCCAGTTTAGTTTGATGGGAAAGAGAATATCACAAAATAGATTAGGACCTTTTTAGATAAATTATTAGTGTATTTAGTATTTTCTATGTTTGATAAGGAGGATCAATTAAATTAATGACAAACTAATCCTGTGCCTTTCAGTAATGTTTATGATGAAGCTGCCGATGTCAATAGTTTAAATTATGACTAATAAATTGTTAGTTTCATATAATTGTCATAATTCATAATTGTTTCATATTTATTCTTACAGAGCCTGATTTATTTATTTTACCCCTACCCTTTAATTAATACATTAACTATCAAACATGTTATAACATTAACTATCAAACATGTCTTTTGAACTTAGTATGTTTAAGGCTGCTGTTATTCATGCATTAATCATTATGACTCCTGTCATAGTTGATCACTATTCATTGGTTCATGATTAGTTTATATCTTCACTAATCATGAGTTCATGTTGAAGTAACTATTAATTCAGGTTTTAGTACATGATTATTCATGCCCTGTTATTGTAAAGTGTTACCTGGAACTCTAACTGCTTTCTAGCTGGTTATTAGCTGGTCTTACCATCAGGTGGTGAAGCTTTTTATTATTATTATTATTATTATTATTATTATTATTATTATTATTTACTTGTTTACTGATTTTGTGATATGGTTGTCAACAAGCTAATGATCAACATAAGTTTTGTTGTTGTTGTTGCTGTAGCTAGGCCCTATATTTTAGGGAACTGGAGAGACTGTGTGAATGTGAAGATGAATATAACTGATTATTTGAATATGTATATGTATTATTTAAATATAACACTTATTTAGTAATTATCAAAAGATAGGACATTGCAAATAATGGTGTGCTTGCATAATAATAATGCACTTTAAAAGTGACTGGCACTATGTAACTGGCAATAGTAAGTATGGTTTAATATTAATTAAGACACATCCATTCAGATCTTAAAGCTAGAAAATGTAGATATTATATCTAAAAATAAATGCTGGGATATTATACAGAAAACGTAAATGCACGCTGCCCTCTTCTGTCTGTTCCGTGCAGTTGCCGATATAAAGTCTACACACACACACACACACACACACACACACATATATATATATATATATATATATATATATATAAGCTCTCACTCATTTATTTATTTATTTATTTATTTATTTATTTATTGTTTGTGAAACAAAGTTACCACAATTTTATTATTTATGGCTACCATGGCATGTAGCTGATGTTTGGTTCGTAATTTAAATGATATAGGCCTAGCTTCTTCAAAAGGCATATAGGTTGTTTCAATGTGTGAGCGACTAACTCGGATTGTGACATTGTGACTCTTGCTCAATGTTGTGGCATTCTAAGAACGCGCACAAACCCAGTATTAGTTACTGTTCAAGACCGCCAGATGGCGTAACCCCCGCGTGACAGAAGAGAGAGAGAGAGAGAGAGAGAGAGAGAGAGAGAGAGAGAGAGAGAGAGAGAGAGAGAGAGAGAGAGAGAGAGAGAGAGAGTATATATTCAGGAACATTCTGAGGTAGAAAAATACATTAGATGATGCGTTATTTAAAACGTTGGGCCGTTAAAGGGTCCAGGAACATTAATAAAATTTGACATCTGCATCAGGCTAAATGAAAGACAATTGATTTATTCCATTTTATTTAGACCTAGTATTTAAAAAGCCATAATAGTATGCTTCACTGTATCGATCTACATGACCAACATCTCTTCATATACACAAACAAAAATATTTCACATTTATATTCATTCATTAAAAGAAAGGAGAATGCACGTTTAAACATCTGTCTCAAAAGTGCTAATAAGATATGACTATGATGCTGGACCGGAAGTAATGACGTTTCTTGTGACAAAAGCAGGTCTATACAAATATATACACACGAATCCATTCCCTGCTGTTTGAGAAACACATGATGTCATCCTTGATCCATTTTTTGTTATTCCTATGTCAAGTTTTCAGGGCACTGCTGTTAGAAATGCGTTGAAGCACATTTCAAAATAGTTCATCAGAGAGAGCACAAGAGGGAGACAAACTCTCACTTTAGAATTTACTGTCAGGAAAATACTTTCTTTTATTATTGGGGAGCCACACAGGGACAAGAGAATCTGAAGTAGTGGACACAGTGATTTACTGTATTTTAATCAGTGTTTACGAGTGTGAATTTGAATCTAATTGGGCAGAAACTACAATACTGAATTGGAGTGACAGTGATTTCAAAAATGAAATGCCTATACGGGCTGAACACTGCCAATATTCAGTTTTGATCATAGCCTAACTGTATTTTAATCAGGGCTGGTCATTGGCCACAAGCTACAGAATCATTAAAATATAAAATATTAGACATTTGTATAACATATTTCAAAATATATTTTATATTTTATTTAGATATATTCCAATTGCTAAAACCCGCATCCTGTTTGCTACCTTAATTCAAATCCAAGAATCGAACTGGAATTCAGTTCCGAATGGTGCACACCCCCGTTATTCGTCTCTTCAATGTGTGTTAAATTCGGGTTGGTCTACATTCTAACATCTTCTTGAATGCTTTTCTGAAGCTGTCGTCCAGAAAGGCGTAGAGGAACGGGTTCAGACAGGAGTTGGCGTAGCTCAGGCTGGTAATGAAGTACGAGATGCCGATGAGAAGCGGTGTGGTCCGAAGGTCTGTGGTCAGCGCTACGATGGTGCTGAGGTGAAAGGGCGTCCAGCAGAACAGGCACACGGCCAGTACAATAAACACCATGATAGTCACCTTCTTCTTAGCTTTGTCCAGCGCTTTGGCGTTGGTGTTCAGACGCATGTTTCTTAGTTTGTACAGCATCATGGTGTAAAGAATGCAAATTGTAGACACCGGAATGGCAAAGCCCAGTATGAGGGTATAAATCCGGCTCGCTTTGAACCATAAACTTTCAGGACTTGGGAAACTCAGCACGCAGCTTTTCCTGTCGAAGTCGTCGGGACTGATGTAGACTCCTGCGAAAACGGTGAAGGGGATGACGATGAGGATCACCAGCATCCACACGCATAGACTCACTATCTTGGCTGCCCGGTATGTGCGGTACGGCATGCGCTTGGAGCGCACGGTCGACAGCACCACCAGGTACCGGTCCACACTCATAACTGTCAGAAAGTAGATGCTGGAGAAGATGTTATAGTGATCGATGCTTAAAATAATTTTGCAAAGCACTTCACCGAACGGCCAGTAGTGTAACAGATGCTCCGCTATATTGATGGGGAGCACTAAAGTGAAGAGGTCGTCGGCGATCGCCAAGTTCAGAATGAACATATTGGTCACCGTCTTCATTTTTGGTGCTTTGAGGATCACATATATGACCGCCGTGTTGCCCGTCAGACCAACGGCACATATCACGGAGTAAATGACCGGGAGAACCACGTACAGATCTGCGTAAAAGAAGTAGTCAGCCGGCGGCGTGCAGTTCAGATCGCTCCGGTTGTGAGAGTTGTGATAGTACAAGTCCATGCTGTAGTTGCATGTCGGGTTTGGGATGAAGGGGCTCGTGATGTTCTCCATACTGTAACAGCTGAGCCTCCGGGGATAAGTGCTTTACTTTATAAAGCTGCGCTCTCGCTTTCGCAGATCTCTCCACGAGTCTAAGGTGGTCGATGTCTTTCATCTGTCTCTTTGCGCGCCACGAGATCTGAGAGCGATACAATACATTGGCATCCTGCAGAAAACAGACTGTACAAACAAATGTACGCTGAGAAACGTATAACATATGCGCGAATTATGTAGCCTATACAACTTAGAATGTAATAATTTAATTTAAAACAAACAATGCAGAAACAAATGTAACATATTCATATAAGAATTGCAAATGTCACTTTTAAAAGAAAAGAAGCAACAGCTAACAGTGAAAAGGTGCGAGGTCTTACCGTGTTTGATATTCTTTCTCCGTGCGCGCGCTGTCCACTCTCTGCGCCAGGCAGCGTAGCTCGCGCTTTCCCCAACAAGTAGGAAAGAAGTGCGACTGGTGACGTCACATTCTACCTCGCGCTCTCCGCAGATCTTTGAAAGAGTCACGCATTCTTTTTGATTGTTTATGTGTGGGTAGTTGTCCTTTGGTAAATTGTTCTTTGGTAAATTACATAAAAAAAATATATATAAAAAACATGTCCTTTTTAAACAGTAATTTTCTAATTTTGTTATAATTGTTAGCTATATATGCATGCAACTATTGAGATATAATTAACAGAGAATCTGCACGGATATTAACATTCAAATTGAAAGGCAAAAAGCTGTTTAAAATTGGGGGGGGGGGACCAGTTACAGCATTTTAAATAGGCTATATAATGCACGTGTTAATATAATTGTGAACCTAAAACTATGAAAATTTCACGTACATGTTAGTCAAGTAAGTTTTTTTTTTTAATTTTTTTTTTTTTTATAGCAAGCCAGACTAGAGGATGTGGTGTCCAGCGATTGGCTGACTGTTAAAAGACTTTTAAATCACAACCAGTTATCATAATGGTGAATGATTGGCTTATTGTGCAGCATCATATCCAGTGATTGGCTCAATGTGCCCTGATCTAGTCATCATAAGTGTGAGTGGTTGGCATGTTGTTAAGCATAAGATGGATGATTCACAGTCTGGAAGCTTTGACTGGCGACCTAGGAGTGACAGAGAAATACTTTTAAAACATTATGAAATAAATTATGCATTCCAATCTTAAAATGGAGTTACTTTAGAGGTATTCACCAGTGCACATCCCACACATTTTAATTCAGAAGAACTTAGTAAATTAAAGTTTGAAAACTAGCACTTTACAATAATGTTAATGTTTACGAAAATGTTAGCTTTAGTTATTGCAATGGTTGACATTTACAGTGTGAGATGAAAAATGTATTAAGATGTGAAAATTAACAAAACCCCTACAGTAGATCAATAAATGCTGTTAATTATGGCTTATCGTGAATTAACAATGAAGAACAGTCTATACATCAGCCTAGAATTATTAGGGGTGTATGTTGTTTTTGTTGGTTCATGATTATAATGCATTCATTTAAATAAATTGAACCTTGTTGTAAAGTGTTAGCATTTAAATTTACCTTGTGCAAAACCTTGTGTAACTTGAAAAAGTTGTAACTTTGGCAGGCATGAGGCTTTTTGGAGAAACCCATGAACAATTTTTTGTCAAAAACTGGGATTTTGAAAATAGATTATGAAGTATTTTTCACTATAGCTGTAGCAAAATGATTTAAATTAGTCTGCTTTTGAATTATTGATAATATTATTGTTGAGTGGATAAGTTTCAGTGAGTTCCTGCATGCGTAATAATAAGAAAACAGCATAAAAAGGTCTTTTGAAGATGGTGAATTCTGACCCACAGTATTGACACTGTTGCATATTCCTTTCTTCACAGTGCCAATACAGATTGCTACTCTTGAAGAGGTTATGACTAACTAATAATGGTATTACAGACTACAGTGACTAAATATAAAGCCTTTTCTCTCTTTTCTCAGCTTCATTCATTTGAGGCTTTATTTTTTCAAATGATTGCGTTTGAATGAGTCCGTTCATACAGGTGGTTGGCTGCTCTTTTGCTGGAAGAATATGATAAGGTTCTGCTATAGTCATTACATGATAAAGCAGGATTAATGGTGACCATGAGCTGAAGTCAGCTGAGGACAAGGGTATTAATTGCACACAAGCTTATATTGTTAATGTGAGCGGTGAATGTGAATTTAAGGCTAAGCATTATCTGATGTTGATTTGTAATTTTAATTAGTGAGGTGAAATAGCATACCCTGCTGTCATTTTAATTTCATCCTTTTTTAATTATACCCCTTGTGTTCCTCGTCATCGCTACTCCATTATTAAAGGAAAAGACCTCTTTGGCTTTCTGCGCCAGCACCCCTGATCTGTGTCTCCCGATGAAGAGCTTCATAAGCTGCATGGAGTAATGATAGTTTAAAGGGGAATTGTGTGACTGATTGGCTCGCTTTAGAACAATCAAAGGAAATTGACTTATGTTATTCCCAAGTGTCAAAGAGCTAATTACGTGTGCACGCTGAGAGGAAAGATCCTAAGGTCTGACAGCGCTTTAAAGGGATAGTTCACCCAAAAATGAAAATTCTGTCATCATTTACTCACCCTCAAATTGTTCCAAACCTGTATACATTTCTTTGTTCTGTTGAACACAAAGGAAGATATTTTGAAGAATGTGGGAAACTGGACAGTTCTGAGCCACCATTGACTTTCATAGTATATATTTTTTCCTACTAAGGAAGTCAACGGTGCCCCAATGCGGCCTGGTTACAAACTTTCTTCAAAATATCTTCCTATTCGTTCAGCAGAACAAAGAAATTTATGAGTATTTTCTCCTAAAATCTGGAGTGAACGAAAAACCAAAAGAAATTGCTGGTGTTTCTGATGTCATAAACTACCTTGTAACCGATCACGACAATGTGTGATCGTCAACGAGTGGATCTCTGAGCTGGAGTGAGTGAGTGGAGGCGGGGCTAATTTGTATATTCACAGAACCGCATACTAAATGAGGCAAGGGTGTAGAGTTACATTCAAGATATTTTAAGGCAAGAATAATTTTTTTTAAAGGATAAAAACTTTTAAATATGTCATTTTGGTGATCAAAGATGAGTTTTAAGGGATCAAATTATTGACCACAGGGGGGACTTTAAGGTTAGACTCACATTTGGCAAAATGTACCATGGCTACCAAAGTTTTCACCAAATAACCAAAAAGAGAGAAAGATTATGAACGCTTTATGAAAGGAGATTGGAGGCAAACAAAATGCAAGAAAAGGCCAGCAGTCATAGAGTCACACAGAGTGGCTACAGAGTGTTACAGTATTATTGTATTAGTGTGACATGTATTATTTTTACTATTATTTCAGGGTAGTATAACAAAAACTTGGCACAAAATATGGTTCCATAGTCATTTTTAAGGTGCAATGATTCAGAAGTTCCAGATAGTTTGAAATGTGGGGATAAAGGAAATGTAAAGGAAGATAAAATGGCATGAGTTTGAGTTCTAGAAATAGTTACATCTAGAAGATGTGTCTCTACTTCATTTGAACTGTCAAATCAGATGTTCTGATTCTCAGTGTGGAGGTTGTTCCATTATTTATGTGTAAGGATGAAGAGATTTTTGGATGGGGAAATTTGTGAGAAGCTGATGTGTAGGAGTTGGGAGCAAGGTGACGGTTTGATGATAGTTTCAAGGGAGCAGGGAGCTGAGCAGCCTTTGACGGCTACTAACAGCCATGAGCAGACTCATAGCATGCACAAATTCTCATACCTTAAATATGATGATAGGACACAGTGATACAATGGAATCATTGAGAATTATGAGAATTTATCCATGCGATGAGTCTGCTCATGGTTGTCAGTAGCCACCAAAGGCTGCCCAGCTGGTAAAATTTATACTTGTAGTCTTATGCTAAATTGTATGTAGTATATCAGTTTCATAAAAAAGTGAGAAGAGATAGCAAAAAGATTTAATGTGCCAAAAGAAATGTAACGTGCAACTTGTGGCTGTTTTGAATACATCTTGATTTGCAATATGAATTTGAATAATCTACTCTAGCCGAAATCAAATGCTTATAGTTGGTAAGATTTTTTGGTAACACTTTATTTCGATGATCCACTTTAGACATTCTATTTACTAAAAGTAACTTTGCAACTACACCTTAAATGTTTTAATACAGTCAACTTGGATATATAAGTAAATTACATTAAACTGACTTAAAAAGGAGCTGAATCTTGTATAACTTGAAGTTGAAGTTGAAAATTGTGTAACATATGTTGTCAAAACTTATTGATCATATATTGTTTTACAGTGTACATGCCAACTATCAGTCATTAGAGTATTAGTAGAATGTCTGCTTAATATCTGCTTACACTTTATTGTGATGCTCCCCAACAGACATTCTACTGACTATAAGTAACTCTGCAAATACATCAACTTGTTCTACTAATCTGAACCCAACACCTAACCCTAACCTAATAGCCTACTACAGTATACTAATACTCTTATGAGAGTTAGTTAAAATGTATAGTTGCATAGTGTAACCGAGAAGTCTCATACTCACCAAAGCTACAGTGATTTGTCAGTCAGTTTTTTTTTTTTTTGCATCCATGCTTAAGAAAATAATTAATTTCTTTGTTTTCTTTGGTTAAAAGCTTTCAAGCATATAATCATGCTAACACACAGTCTATTTGCATAACAATCAAAGCGCTAAATTATTTACATGTTCTGGGTGTATTCATGTGATAAAAAAAAACTGTGATTGCATGTGATTACACCTTTTGTTTGAGAGCATTTATCTGCTTTTTTTCTGATTTAATCTGTTCCATTTTCTCTTTGAAATTTGAACACACAACATGTGCCCTGAGACAAGGCTAGAAATACAGTGGGAAGTCTATTTTACTCTTCCCTAAGCATTCGCTCTGAATTTATTCAGCAAATAATTGCAACAGGAATATTGGCTTGTTTACTTGTTAGTAATTTGATAATTATGTCATGGTGGGCTGTTATCCAAAGAGCTTTCATATGTGAACCACTGCTGTGCTGTCACTGTACAGTCTTATTAAACCTATTATTAAAAAAAAAAGAAAAGAAAAAAAAATACTCAGAGTGACCAAAATTCGGGTTAGAACCAAACTGAACAGAGAAAAGTGGTTTTATTTTAAATATGGGTTGTGTGACAGCAGTAAGTGCAACAGAACACACCCTTAAATGTTTTCTTTTGCAATCCAAATCCTTTTTGTCTCATATGCCAGAATTACAGTTCTACCAAAAAGACTCGGGAGGATTCTCGTATGAATGAATTTTATTTTGTAAAATGATTTTACAGACAAAATGAATAAATAAACCCTCGACAAGCTCTGTCTCAAAGTTATTTGGCGTGGGCCCCGTCCTTCGTCCAGGTCTTGAAGTTAGATCCTGCCTGATGATAGAGGCAGGGGCGGAGCATACCCCCGGACGAGTGGACAGAAGCCATCCTGGTGGTGGTGGGGAGGATGGAGGGGAACTTCGCTACGACACCTACAGGCAGCAAAATAGGAGGATAAGATTGGTCTTTTATATTTGATGTCAAGCTGCGCATTGGCTGCGCAAGATTATAAATTAACGACGTGGAGTCTTTCAGGTAGATCTTACGCTTACGCTTTCATTAACATGTTGAAGGTGGAAAAAAAATCATGGACCACTGATTTGTGTTGTCTAAACCTGTAAAAAAAAAAAAAAAAAAAAATTATATATATATATATATGGGTATATATATATTTTTTTTATTATTATTATTACTTTTGGGGCTAGTAAAATACCACATCACATGTGCATTGTTGTTAAAGAGTGTAATTACGAAATAACTTGTACATACAGTTTTCTCATGTGAACATTAATGAGAGAGTAAATGAGCCATGAGAGCAAGAATTAGATCTCATCTATAAGGAGCTATTTCCTCCCAGAACAAAAACCTCATCAGAATTTTAATTGCACATGGAGTGAACAAGGCCATCATCTGCCGCTGTGTGCGTTTATATTGTGTTTGCCTAGTGTAAGGTGTATCATTAAAATGCACGCCTGTTAAACCCCCACTGTGACCAGAAGCATGAGAATGACATGTATTATGACAAACAAATGTATATTACATAAACCTGTCAATACTGTTCAGATTCAACCCACTGTTAAAGGTTGAGACTTCGGCCATTAATGTGGCGTAGGAGGTAAAGGTAGGAGTTTTAAAACAAAAACTGGCATACTAGATACAAACAATTTGAAGCGGATGTGATAGCATGCCAATATTGATCATTTATGACTATAATTATTATTTGTGTGTTATTGTAATCATCTTTGTTTTTATTCTATTCATTTCACATTCTTGTTTCTCATGTGTGCAGTACACTGCGCTGTAGGTTGTAATTGAGCTTTATTATGAGAGTCAGTGAGATATAAGAACACTTGAACTTTGAACCTAATTCATGGCTAAAATCAAAGAGCCATTAATAAGCAGATTAATTACAGATGATCACTCTGAACTTTGACATTAGTGTGAAAAAGTAAAATAAAAAAAATAAACAATATTGAATAATAAACAAGGTGAAGTTTTCATCAAGGGCACTTTAATAAAGTGACAATAAAGAACGTCATAATGTTACAAATGATTCCTATTCCAAATAAACACTGTTCATTTGAATGTTGTATTCATCAAAGAATCCTGAAAATATTTTTTCACAAACATATTAAGCAAACTGTTTTAAAAACTGGAAAAATAAGAAATGTTTCTTGAGCATTGTCACGATCGAACCGTTTCATCTTGTCATCATTCACTCTGCGTCACGCATCATCTTTGGATATGTTATACAAACAACCCCTGACAAGCATCAATTCAGCATATTAGAATCATTTCTGAAGGATCATGTGACAGTGAAGACTGGAGTAATGATGCTGAAAATTCAGCTTTGCCATCACAAGAATACGTTACATAAATGACTGAAATAGAAAACGTCTCGGGTTACGTATGTAACCCTTGTTCCCTGAGAAAGGGAACGAGACACTGCGTCGGTGACGACACTAGGGGAACGCCCTTCAGCGTAGCGCGTCTGAATTTATGAATGAAACCGAATCCAATCCTATTGGCGTTGCGTGATGACGTAGCGTGTGACGGCATAAGCGGATGTATACAAAAGCACGCCGGCACACAAAAATGTCAGCTTTTGCTATGAAGCAAGTGCTCCAGGCGGGGTGAGGTGTGGCGAACCGACGCAGTGTCTCGTTCCCTTTCTCAGGGAACAAGGGTTACATACGTAACCCGAGACGTTCCCTTTCGAGGGAACTCGAACTGCGTCGGTGACGACACTAGGGGAACGAGATACCCACTATACCACAACGAACCCCGCTTATCCTAGTGTGAAGCCAGACACACTTAGGACGAAAGCACTCGTGCACCGGGTGTAGAGGGAAGGTCCAGACTGTAAAACCTCATGAATGTGTGCGGAGTGGCCCAGCCAGCCGCCTCACATATGTCATGGACAGAAACCCCTGAAAGGAGGGCTCTAGAGGACGCCATGCCTCTGGTGGAGTGAGCTCTCACGGCCATAGGTGAAGGCAATTTGCGCACCTGATAGGCCAGGGAAATAGTCTGAACGATCCAGTTGCTGATGGTCTGTTTAGAGGCGGGAAGCCCCTTCTTGGGCGACCCAAAACACACCAGCAACTGGTCTGACTTCCGCCATGAGGAGGACCTCTGAATATAACACTGCAGTGCTCTGACAGGGCAGAGCAGATGAAGTCTCTCCTCACCCGCCGTCACGTGAGGTGGAGGATAAAATGCCTGCAGAACCACAGGCCGTGCCACATTAGATGGCACCTTGGGCAAATAGTCGGGCCTGGGATGTAAGATGGCCTTAATGTTGCCTGGAGCAAACTCCAAGCACCCATTGGAAATAGAGAGCGCCTGGAGATCTCCTACCCTCCTCAGAGAAGTAATGGCCAACAGAAAGGCCACCTTAAACGAAAGGTTCTTGGCCTCAGCCGACTCCAATGGTTCGAAGGGAGCCTCGGCCAGCCCCTCGAGAACCACTGCCAGGTCCCAAGAGGGAACTCTGGTGCGAGTCGCAGGTCTCATCCTCCAAGCCCCACGTAGGAAGCGTACGACCAGGTGATGCCTCCCCAGCGGGCCATCACTCAGAGGAGCGTGGAAAGCCGCAATGGCAGCCACATAAACCTTGAGTGTGGACGGGGTAAGCCCGGCAGAAAAGCGGTCTTGGAGAAACTCCAGTACTGAAGCCTCTGGGCAGTTAACTGGGTCCAAATCACGCTCTCTGCACCAAACGGAAAATACATTCCACTTAAGGCCGTACAACTTCCTCGTGGAGGGAGCTCTGGAAGATAATATGGTCTCGACCACTCCAGCTGACAGGCCGGATTCTAGGTACTGTGCCCCCTCAGGGGCCAAACCCACAGTTTCCACAGCTCGGGTCGAAGGTGGAGAACTGAGCCCTCCGCCTGAGACAGCAAGTCCCTCCTCAGAGGGTTCTGCCATGGCGGGCCTGCCAGGAGTGAAATGATGTCCGAGAACCATACTCGGGCCGGCCACAACGGGGCTACTAATAGCAGGCTGACCCCGTCTCGACGGACCCTTTCCAGAACTTCTGGGAGCAGAGCGATCGGGGGAAAGGCATACAGACGTAGCCTCGGCCACGTCTGTACCATAGCATCCAACCCCAGTGGGGCTGGATGTGTGAGGGAGAACCACAGTGGACAGTGAGTCGTCTCTCAAGACGCAAACAGGTCCACATCCACTGGGCCAAACCTCTCGCATATCAACTCCACCGTCTCGGGGTGGAGTCTCCATTTCCCGGGCCTCAGCCCCTGCCTCGACAGTATGTCTGCTCCCTGGTTCTGGTCCATGTCCCCGGGACATACATCGCCCTGAGAGACGACAGTCTCCGCTGGGACCACAGGAGGATCTGATGCGCCAGTCTGCACAGAGGGCGCGACCTCAGACCCCCCTGGCGGTTCAAATAAGACACCACCGACATGTTGTCGGTTCTCACAAGGACATGGCGACCATGGAGGTCTGGCAGGAAGCTCCTCAGAGCCCGGAATACCGCCAACATTTCTAGGCAATTTATGTGCCAAGAGGAATGATGGTCCTGCCAGAGGCCTCTCGTAAAATGGCCGTCCATGACCGCGCCCCAGCCCGTGAGGGAGGCGTCTGTCGAAATAGATACCCGGCGACATAACGCTCCCAAATTGGGACCCTGGGACAAGAACCAAGGCTTCTTCCAAATTGACAGGGAACGAAGGCATCTGCGCATAACCCTTATCAAGCGGAATGGGTTTCCCCTCGGGAAAACCCCTTGGTTCTTAACCACCACTGTAAAGCTCTCATGTGTAGCAGGCCAGAAGGTATCATGCTGGACGCTGCTGCCATGAGACCCAACACTCTCTGAAAGTGTTTGACAGTGACGGCCTGGCCTAGCCTTAACCTGGACACTGTGGTCAGGATAGACTCGATCCGAGCAGGAGACAACTGAGCCCGCATCGTGACCGAGTCCCACACCACTCCCAGGTGTCAACACGCTCTTCTTCGTGTTGAGTTTTAACCCCAGGCTCTGGATGCGGGCGAGGACGACATCTTGATGCCGAATCGCCAACTCTCGCGACTGGGCCAATATTAACCAGTCGTCGATGTAATTGAGCACCCTGATGCCCTCGAGCCTCAGGGGTGCAAGAGCTGCATCCATACACTTGGTAAATGTGCGAGGGGAGAGTGCTAGGCCAAACGGAAGAACCCGATATTGGTAAGCTTCGCCCCCGAAAGCAAACCTCAGGAACTTCCTGTGAGAAGGAAGGATGGAGATGTGGAAGTACGCGTCCTTGAGATCTGTCATGACAAACCAATCCCCGGATTGAATTTGACTCACGATGATGGAATAGTGAGCATCTTGAACCTGAACCTCCTCAGAGACCGATTCAGATGCCTCAGATCTAAAATTGGACGCAACCTTCCATCCTTCTTTGGAACTATGAAGTACCGGCTGTAGAATCCGGACTCCCTGACTGGTGGGGGAACATGCTCTATGGCCCCTTTTGCCAGCAGCGAGTAAACTTCCTGTTCTAACACCAGACCCTGCTCTGGGTCTACTGCAGTCCAAACCACCCCGTTGATACTTACCTCTTTTTTGGTGGGCAGACCTGGAACTGCAGCCTGTACACTATTTTTACAGTGCGCAAGACCCATGGAGAAATATTGGGGAGACGTTGCCATGCCTCGACAAAATTCAGCAAGGGAACCAGCCCCTAAGGGCTGGTGTCAAGTGTCTTGTGAGAGCCCTTGACGATACCCTGAAGCGGAGGACCAGCAGGGAATAATCGAAAACGACTCTCGGTGTGCGGACGCCAGCGCTGCCTGGCCGCAATTAAGCTCTTGGGGCAGACAGAGCAGCGTGCGTTCGCTGGAAACTAATGTGTCCCGAAGCGCAATTAGTGGCGGGATGCTGACACTAGTTTCCGGAGGGCCCGTGAGGGGGAGGATCTCGATCGCTCTCTTTTTTTTTTTTTTTTTTGAGGGGGATTTCTAGAAGCGACACTCTCCTTCAGATATTAGGCTGAATTCAAATAACCAAGTTCAAGTCAGATAAATTTTAATTATTTTAATTCCTCAGAATTAAATGCAGCCATAAACACTGGATAGCACCAGAATACTGTTTAAATATTTATACGATCTACACGCTGCCTAGGCAAACGCGAGCCGTTACAAACTGGCTTTCATCCCTCGAGAAGAAAGTCAGGCGCGAGGCAGAAACACCCGAAACGCACGACTGTGTGCGGCGAGTTATTTCACAGTGAACAGCCTGCCAGTACCCTCAGGAGCTGACTGTGATGCCTCGCACCCAAACAGTATTATTTCCCAGATCGCGTGTGTCCCTTTTATTGCAGACCCTTAACGCGCTGTCTCAACAAACGCGAGACGAGTCGTTCACAATAAGTTTGGCTTTCATCTCTCGAGAAGAAAGTCAACAGGCACGGCTGAGACACCCGAAACGCACTGTGTGCGGCGAGTTATTTTAATGAACACAGCCAGCACCCTTCAGGGACCCCACACATAATCTTTATTGCAAACTGCAAATAGACTCGTAATCAACGCGCGCCTCGGCAAACGCGAGATGTCAGTCATAGAATCGTATCGCAAACTGCAAAGTAGACTCGTAATCAACGCGCTGCCTCAGCAAACGCGAGATCCGAGCTACTAGATTCTGTATTACAAAGCAAACCTGAAATCTACGCGTTGCCTCGACAAACGCGAGATCCCAGCCACAGAATCTTATTGCAAAGTACACTCGTAATCAACACGCTGCCTCGGCAAACGCGAGATCCGAGTTACTAGATTCTGTATTGAAATGCAGAGTTTAGATCTACGCGCTGCCTCGGCAAACACGAGATCCAAGCCACAGAATCTCATTGCAGAGTAGACTCGTAATCTACGCGCTGCCTCAGCAAACGCGAAATCCGAGCCCCTAGATTCTATTTTGCAATGCAGACTTTACAGGACATACAACACCAAATAGGACATAATTGATTCACACACACACACACACACAGAGCGCTTGCTGAATAGCAAAAAGCTGACATTTTTGTGTGCCGGCGTGCTTTTGTATACATCCGCTTATGCCGTCACACGCTACGTCATCACGCAACGCCAATAGGATTGGATTCGGTTTCATTCATAAATTCAGACGCGCTACGCTGAAGGGCGTTCCCCTAGTGTCGTCACCGACGCAGTTCGAGTTCCCTCGAAAGGGAACCATCAGTTTCTTAATTTTAAGCACATTGGCAATAAGGGGCCTACAGCTACAGAACTATGAACTTCAGCGATGTTAGCCTGACTCGGTTGCTGTCGGGAGTAAGTTACAGCTTGAGTTTGACTTTAGAGCCCCTCTGGCTACGCACTGGGGAAAGTGAGGTCCCGCAGCGTCGCGGTCGGACTGGGTGTCTCCAGTCTTTTCACACACAAACAGCAACAAGAAGAGAGACTGAGATAATGCCCTTTTTTCTTCTGCAGAGGTCACACCTCTCAAGTTTGGCTTGACCAATGAAAAGGCTGTAATTTCAAGCTCGCAGATTTGTGTGCCATTAAACTCGAATTAGTGAAGCAAGAGTCTCACTGAAATTATAAAGACGTGGTATAGCCCAATTTGAATGATGTTAAGAAAGTATCAATTTGACAGGAAATATTTAAGTGTTTTTTTCCCCTTGAGAAATATTTCTTAATGCCTTAAAATAGCTTGCATGTAACTCTACACTCTCGCCTCATTTAGTATATGCGTTTCTATGAATATGCAAAGTAGCCCCGCCTCCACTCACTCACACCAGCTCAGAGATCCACTCGTTGACGTGATTGGTTACAATGTAGTTTGTGACGTCAGAAACATTAGCGACTTAAAACTTTGGTTCACTACAGTTTTTAGGAGAAAATGTTGCACATGGTTTATCTTAACCCCCTGGGGTCGGCAATCGCGCCGGAGTGATTTGCTCGCTTTTTTTCTTATCAGTTCAAACGAGACTCAAAATACTCTGTTGACTTTGATTTTACAAACAAGTGCCATACATCAATCGATCCTGTTAAGTGTGTATTATTTTTGTGTATACTCACAATAAAAACAAAGTGTTGTGCTTTTTGCCAAAAAGAAAAATAAACATGATGCGAGTTCTGCTTTCTCTCTGTCAGTGAAGTCAATTCTGAAACACGTCCGAAAATGAACAATAACTCAGTGAATACTCAGTCAAACAGGCATACAGACACACAGGCATGAAGCTTGAACTCTCTTCTTTTGAATGAAGTAATTTATATTTAAAAAAATATATTCTCAGTTTATGTAATATGTATGAAAAGAGAGAGATGTCAGTCGTTCTCATCTCAGCTCATTATTTTTAATGTGATCCCGCCCACGGAGAGCGCGCGCTATTCAAACGCAAATGATGAGGCAAAGCAAACCATGCAAACTGTGAACGCCCCCATATCAGCTCGAGAAAACACATCAAGTTTAATCAGATCATTGTACTTGTTTACACCGTCTCGCAGCGCAGTGAGGAATAATACTATTGTAATAATAATGGAAAATGTACCTCAGAAGTGCTGGTATTTCGAGGAGCAACGGATCGCTATGGAATACTGTAGTACGTTTTTTTTCATTCTCAAGTGAATCGCGTTTCTGTGTGTGAATGAATGAACAGCAGAGATGCCAGCTGTTTACCACAACTCACAAAAACATGGTTTAAAGCATATTAAAAACATCACATATAAACAATATTAAAACCTTGATTTTCACCACAGAGGGACTTTAAGGCATGCACAAAACAGTAAACACTACAAAAAGACAATATACAAGACAGTAATAATACACACATTGTCCTGGGGATTTGCATGTTCATTCATAGAAAGTGAAGTCTATGAAATAATGGAGAAAAGTCTGTTTTATGGGCATTAGAGTGGGAAGTCCAACTCTCTCTCTGAATTCCTTTTGGTCGTAAACCCGTCTTATCTTGCTAGTTTGTGTTTGTTGTTTCATTAAATATAACAAATAATTGTGTGTCTGATTGGTCCAGCCGCTACACCTATTCAAATAGCATAGGCTTCCTGCATTTGCTCTCCTAATTATCCATCCTGTTTAACATAACTGATATATTTGTACAAAACAAAAACCTGTGGAGATTAAAAGAGGCTCTACAGGATGCTTTAGGGAAATGGTCCATTTTTGGCTCCATGTAGTTGAAGGCATATCAAAATCCTGCTGTGATACAAGGGTACAAGTGCCTGTACCTTTATATCCCACAGTGCTTTATGATACTGATATTTTGGTTTAGGTTAAAAGGCTTGCCTGCTCGAGTATGGAGGCAATGCTCTAGTTATGTGATGTTATCATGTCTGCACCTAGAGATTTGCTCACAGATCTTTGAAGTGTGGTATATTTGTGAAGCATTGCAGTGAGTTTAGCTTCAAAAGCCCTTTTAGCACCTCACAGTCATGACGTTCCTTTGATGTGCAGGTAAGTGTGCCCACCCTTGGGGCTTGTTTTAACCCTCTATCTGCTGTGCAGCTTCTTTCTTCGCACATCTGCTTTTAAACTCTCTCTGCCCTCTTTTCTCTCAATGTCACTAATTTCTCTTTAAATATATAATTAAATAATTACAAATCAATGTATTAAATTCTAAATAAAAATATTTAATTTTGATTGTTTTGAATGTAACAATTTTTGTCTAGGGTTAGGGTTTTTGTTTAGTTTTGGTTATTTTAGTACTTCAACTTAAACTAAACTGTGAAATATGAAAAAGAGAAATGCTGCCTTGGCAAAGAGCTGGAATTTTAGAATTTTAAGGAATGGTTTAGTTAAAAATAAATGGCTCTCTGCGACTTAATCATTGTAAGTATTGGTGCTGTTTCTTTATTACATTTCCTGATGAAAGACAATTAGACAAGTTATTTTTTTATATATTGTGTGTGTATTTGAAAATTCATTAAGATTTATTTTGACAATATAATTTAACCAGAACAGTTTAGCCTTGAAATGTCTCCCCAAGTGATTTGTTCCATTTCGGTTGGTTATAAAGATGATCAGGCAGTTTCTATTTGCTTTCATTGACATGAATGCTATGTACCTTTCATTTAATCAGAAAACAATTGATAGACACTTTTACAGATAACATAGAGAGTTTGGTAAAAACTTTATAAAGCCTTTATGTATAATGCATTATGAGGGTATTCATAATGAACATTATAATGGATTATAGTATTTATAGATTCCTTGTTACATCTGAAATTGGTTGTTTAACGCATTGTACTTTCTAAAGGTGTAACATAAGTATTGTAATGTATTTTAACTCTGGTTACAATTATTCATGAGATCATACAGTGCATTATAACTGAATTATTAATGCATTAAAACATAATGCATTGTATATAAAAGGCTTTGAGCAGATTATGGTGACTGTCATATGCAAATACTGAATGTATTAATGCTTTGAAATATACATTTACATTAATGTCAAACATTTAATTAAATGTATAAACATGCACGATTGCTCTTAAGTACTAATCATGGATGTGCAGTAATTATCCTGCCGTAAGCATATACTCACATTAGACTTTTAATATGGTAATTTAAAGTGTAAATCCAGAAATGTGCTTCATCCAGATATTATGCGCATTTGGCATGCAGTTTCATTCTTTTTTTTGGTGGTGTCATGTAGCTGATGGATTGAAAATGCCTTGGTTACGACTGTAACCTCGGTTCCCTGAAGAGGGAACGAGACGTTGCGTTGAGATGGTGCTGTGGGAACGCTCTGCGTGATTGCGTCGTGAAGCACTTGTGAAATCAGTCCAATGGCATATAGGCGGGTGACGTCATGGCAGGAAGTTATAAAGCGCACCCAGACCAAACATTGTCAACTTCTGATAGGTCAAAGCAAGTCAATCACAGGCACGCTGGAAGTAAGGCAGAGTGACGCAACGTCACGTTCCCTCTTCAGGGAACCGAGGTTACAGTCGTAACCGAAGCGTTCCCTTTCAAGGGAACTCTCGTTGCGTTGAGATGATGCTGTGGGAACGTCTGTACCAAGGTAGTGACCAGTGCCTGTCTTGTGTGAAATCATCAAAGCCCTCATTGGCCTGACCCCTCGGGCGTCAGGACCTTTTCCCAGCAGCCTTCTTGGAAACAATGACAGTCCTCAGATCCGTCTTACCCCTAGAAGGCTGCGGTTGAGAGCGCCAGCCTGACCCCCAGTCCTTTAGTGGGGGCTCAAGAGCAGATGCTCTGCTTCTGGTGAGATATGTTTGGCAGAAGTTCCCACGCTACCCAAAAAAATCCAGAGAACCAGTCTCTCAAGACTGGTCTAGGTGTTACTCGAGCGACCAATTTGGCGCCCTATATGGCTATGGCCCTATATGGATGAAAGGCTGAATAGTATATTAATACAGATATCTTACTCCTCAAAGATCAGATGGATACATATTTAATTTTCTCAAAAATTAAATGCAGCCAAATATCAGCCAGACAAGTAAACACAGTCTGGATGAAAGGCTAAATAGTATATTAATACAGACATCTAACTCCTCAGAGATCATATAAGTACATATTTAATTTTCTCAAATTAAATGCAGCCAAATATCAACCAGACAAGTAGAAACGGTCTAGAAACGCTGCCTCGGCAAACGCGAGATCCGGGCCAAGGAATCTTTTTTTACTTTCTTCCCTCGAGAAAAAAGCCAACAGGAGTAGAGCTAAAACTCTGAATAGTGCATTTGTAACACGTCAGGAATTTATGAATGAACACTGTCAGCCCCCTTTTACTAGAGCTGACTGTGCATGCTCCCAAACAAACAACGCATAAATCTCGTGTATCCCCACTCGTAATGAAACGAGGGCAGGGAGGAACACACAATCCAAAATGCTGTTTGCTCGCCATTATATTCCTGTCTAGATATATAATATACTTGTGGACAAACAACAATAAATAGACAGAGACAGTTTCACACAGAGCGCTTGCTGAAGACACAGATGCTGACAATGTTTGGTCTGTGTGCGCTTTATAGTTTCCTGCCATGACGTCACCCGCCTATACGCCATTGGACTGATTTCACAAGTGCTTCACAACGCAATCACACACAGCGTAGGGTGACCACCATCAAACAAACCAAATGTGGGAGGATTACTAAGTTTGTGTGGGACAATGTGGGACATGTTACCAACACTAAACCATAACCTGAAACTGTTATATAATGTCTCTCTAACTTAATAAAAACATTTGTATTCCGCCTTTCAGCTGATAAAAATACTTTGTTCTTTAGTCCCTTCCAGAAAACACCATTTCATCAAAATAACATACATGACTTTATTTTACCTGTCATTGAAATTCAACATCACTGAGCCCAAAGACAGCAGGCATCATGCAGACAACTGTTTTTGAAACAGTTCTGACCAAGTCCAACTAAAATCCAACAAAATAAATTTCACGAGTTCACATGTTAATGAAATCTGATGTAATATTATAATGCGTATTTGGCTTGCTGTCCGGGGGGAGGGCTCCGAGCTCGGAATTCGGCCCGACCCCAGAGTACTCCCCCCTATGAATGTATAGATCATGGGTATCTATGAGCAGACCCATCTGAATGTGAGGTGATGGGGTGGTGGCGGGATGCTGAGAAATTTGTCATGAGACAGGAGGTAAGGGAAGGCTTTATTTATACTGGCTTCTTCTTGTGCTGATTGGATGATTACCTGAACATGCTCCTCCCGAACTTTGTTACATAAAACTTCATATAAAACAACAAAAAATGTGTTAATTGACAGTCTTATATATTAAGAATATATTAAACCAAAAACTTTCATATTTTTAGAAAGGATGTGAATTAAAACAACCACAGCAGGCAACAAGTTGATACATTCTGTTCTCCTCCAGCACCAGAGAGCACACTCTCTTTTTTTGTTGCCATTATACCACCTTGTAAAATTTTAATTTACCGAATTAGGCTATCCATTTGTTTTCTGACAGGGAACACATGGAACGAATCAACGCTACACATTTTGATTGACAGCCGTCACAACCTACTAGTGACTGTGTTTACTCCTTTCTTTTCAACCATTGGATAGGATTTAAAAAACAGCTGTTATATTTGTACTTCTGACGAAGCGCTGAAATATAGGTGAAAAACTACTCCGTGAAAAGAATAAATAAAATGCTTTCTTAAAAAGGCAAAAGAACGCATGCATGTTTTCTATAATTAAAAAACACCAGACTGATGAAAATGCAGGACATTTTCTCAATATGCGACATGCTGTGCGGCACAACGCAAAGCGGGATGGGTGGTCACCCTCGTCATCTCGACGCAACGCGAGTTCCCTTGAAAGGGAATTGATCAATTTGAACCATTTCCTTAGTGCCTTCAAAAGTAGAACCACATTCAACTTTCTTTCCTGACAGCGCTATCAATTGTGCGTAATAGCTCTTGATGTGCTCTGATTGCCTGGACATCTTGTGCTCAATGTGTCTTTTTGAAATCTGGTACTTTTGTGTCCTGCATTTCCCTTCAGGAATCAATAAGCATCTAACTATAGGATGAATGCAAGGGATAAACCAATCAACTTCTAACTGTCGTTACTTGGTGTCCATGTTAGTGTCAGCCTGGATTGTGTGGAAGATGCAGAAAGAGCTGCATGGAGGTAGGAGGTGTGATTGTGTTGAACTCTTTTAGCATTAGGATGCAGTGCCTGTGTGACCTTTAACCGAGATGGAGGTTGTGACAGCTGTGAAGGGCAGCTCAGTCTTGTTAAGGCTTAGCTTGAGGTGATGAGTAGATATCCATGTTGAAGTATAGGCGGAGATGTACTCAGAGGAGTATAAGGTGCAGAACGGGTTGACAAAAACAATGAAATATGATGATAGGATGACAGAAGAACCAAGTGATTTGTTATGGACAGTGTGTAATGGCCAAGACGACATTCCCTTCAGGCACCAATGGATACAAGGTAGACCTTTCCAGCTGACTTAGAATACAAAACAGGAAATGCACTGATCCAGAAATGTTCTTTGCCAGGATACAGCGCACACCATTATAACAAATATAAATTATTTATGTGCATTATATGGTTTTGTGATTATTATGTGTTGTAATCAACCATGTCCTCATTATGTTATTAATGAGTGTGAAACTAAAGCACAACACTGATAGACCTGCATGTAATAAGATAACTTATTTATATGTAGCTCAGAATTCTCTGAGAAAAGTGGTAAAGATAGTGCTGCAGGGATGGCATATTTTTGGAGGCCAAAACCCTGAAACAAGTTTGCATTTACCACTCTCGGTTCCATTGTCCTGAAGTCACTGGACTTTTTAAATGGAAATAAGAAATAAGGTTTGTGAATCCTATCAAGCTTAAAATATATTTTCACGTTTTATTCTATGACATAAAGCACCACACTCATGATATTTTTAAGATTTTACTTTTCTTGAAAAAGGTAGTTGCTATCAAGTGGCAACAAGTAAACTCATCTCACTTGTTCGCTTTCACAGCCTCATTGTGTTTACATTCACGATCTTGCAAGCAATTCTAACTCAGACTTTCAGGGAAAATGCTTTTTAAATAAAGACTGAAAGAGTGCTCGGAAGCTTAGAGATGGTGACGTTGAAGTCATGCAACCACGGTGTAGTTCCTTTTTATCTGAGGGTTCCTCAGAGTGCCACTGCCCTGCAGAGTTTAGTTCCAACCCTAATCAAACACACCTGAACGCAATCAACATCTTCAACTAGAAAATTGCAGATAGGTGAGTTTGATCAGGGTCTGAATTAAACTCTGTGGATTTGAGGGACCCTGCTCTATACCCTACATTTAGCTTTTTACTTTTGCCGATTGTATTCAGGCTTCAAAATGTATAAAGTACATGTTTTGTTCATCATGAAGAATAATCACAAAACCAATCACAGGTTGTGGTCCAGGGTCACATATCATGATGAACAAAATGTGCAAGAATCATAAACATTTGTTGGTCACCCCTTATTTTCTGCAATAATCCAAAAGCCAATGACAAAATCCTATTACGTTTTTGTCGAGGGAACCAGGGTGATGGTAACTTCTGGTTGGCCTACAAAAATACTTCATCACTGCAGTAATTTACGCTGAAAATGAATTACAGACAAATTTAGTACAGACTTGGCGGTCACAGTTTTCACTCGTTTAAAAGTAACAAGTATACATTTTTTCATGAACATAACTCTGCAAAGTACTAAACAGAATTTCAAAGGTTTAATGCCATGGAACTTGCAAACTTTAGCAATTTCAGTATCTTCTTTAGAAGTGCTCATTTTAGAAGCTAACATCAATACAAGCTCTGATTCTGTAGGGAAACACAAAGCTGTCAAGAGGTTCAACACAGCTTGGAGGAGGTTGCAGCTCCATTATATTGTGAGCCAAATATTTATCGCTCTGGCTGCCGTTATAGAATTGCACAGTTTTGTGATAAGAGGTTTTCATTCATTTAGATGATTACCAGTGTGATCAGATGTCCTCTTTTTTTGATTAAATGTTCAAGGGATAGGTCACCCAAAAAAGTCTGTCATCATTTACTCACCCTCAAGTTTCTCCAAACCTGTATGAATTTCTTTCTTCTGCTGAACACAAAAGAAGATATTCTGAAGAATGCCACTAACCAAACAGTTGATGGGCCTTTGACTTCATAGTATGGAAGTGAATGGGGCCCATCAACTGTTTGATTACCCATATTTCATATATATTACCAGAATTTTTTGGGTAAACTATCACTTTAAAATTGATTAAAAAATTTGTGTCTCATGTACTTTAAGATGATTATACTACTTTTTTTTTTTACATCTTCAGTGGTAACACTTCAAGTCTTGTGGCTCTTTAAATTCATGTTCTCTAAAATTTCAGCTACAGAAATAAAACATTGTTACTGACTCTACTTAGTTAATTCAATATTCACTGATAATTCACTAATTCACTTCCCATCCTGTGAGTCAGTGAGTCATTCAGTGAGTCACTAAAAAGCAGTTTTTAAATTTAGTTAGACCCAAAAGAATGATTCATTAATCTTGAATTTGGGATTTAATGAAGTTAGCCGTGAAAATACCATCCCATAAACAGTTCATAATCATACTGTAAGTCACTTTGTTTTCTTAATTCTTGTGTTCATGATTGGCGGATTGGCTTACTAAGCAGATGAACGTGTTTTTAATTAAGTGGCGCAGTCAGTGTAACAGTGGTCTTATTGTTTTGTTAGAGCAAATTCTGTATGAAAAGTTGTATGAAAATTTCACAGAATTGATTAAATATTTTCCCCCTCCCGCATCTCCTGCACGGGTCAATGAGATCTCGAAACGCTCACTTTAATTCATTTCATGTGACTTTTATCTTTAAGTTCACTCCATTGAATTCTGCTCATACTGTATATTTGGGTTAATTGAGTGCAGTTCTGCTGCTCTAGTGATAACCTGCCAAAGTGGTGAGCACATACAGCCAGTGTCTCTTTGATTGTGCATGAGTGAGTGTGTGGGGGTGGGCTGAGAAATCTTTTGAATGCTTCAATTAAGCATTTGAGCGGTTGTTATGGTGATGTGACACATGCAGCAGTTTAAAGACATCACAAATATGAACTCATTCTCAACATTTCAGTAATTGGTTAAAACCTTTGCGTCTGTTGCGCTCTCTCACCCTCCTCACTTCTTACCTGCTTCACACAGACACACAGGCACTTATTGCTCACTGTGTATGATTTGTTTATGATTTGGCGGTGTGTGTGTTGACATTCTTTTTTATTTAATTACATTTTTGTAAATGAAAACAAGGTAGGTTTTAAAGAAGGATGGATGTGCAGTCTGTTCAGCTGCTTATTGTGTTTTCAGCTATTGGTCATTTAAATAATGCAAAATAAGAGGAAAAATCTGGCATAAATGTTGTGAAATTTAGATTTCATATGACAGGACAATACTATACAGACTGTACATTTATTTATCCCTTACAAATGTGAGTTTTATTTATTTATTTATTTTATTTGGTGTAATTTATTTTTGCAAAAATGCACGTTCAACAAAATATTTGTATTCAACAAAAAGACAAAGCTGATATGGTAAAAATTGTAGCATAGTCTAATCAACACCTTCTGGTTCCTCTCAAAAGCCATAGATGAAGGTAACTTGCAATTATTGTCTATGGTAACAAAGGAAACCCACTTAAGAAACCCACTTAAATGGCTCAAATGATAATTTTTGTATTACTTTATTTAAATAAAGAAAGTAATTTTATCTTTTCTAGTAAGAGAAACTTTATCTTATTGCTTAGGCTAAATTAGCTGTTCTTGTTTTATCAGAATTAAAGGACACATCTGTTTAGGTCATCACATGAAGAACAATATTTGTTGAATTTGTTGTCTATATTTACAGCCTTTGTGCATCATGAAGACTCAGAGCACAAGTGATCATAAGACATTTTTGCTCTTTTTGTTCAGGATTATTAGACTCTGTATAGGAGAGAAATTATTAAGTGTGTTTTTTTGTTTTTTTTTTTTTGTTTTTTTTGGTCTAAGAACATTTAATGTATTCTGCCTTAATGATACCACATACAATTCATAGCAGAGTTTATGTATCACACAGACCAAAGGCAGAATCCTTTATGGATTTCTAAGAAGAATTCTGATTTTCCTCTGTCTTTGTCTAAAACTTCCCG
Source organism: Rutilus rutilus (assembly GCA_021464565.1). Taxonomy (NCBI): domain Eukaryota; kingdom Metazoa; phylum Chordata; class Actinopteri; order Cypriniformes; family Leuciscidae; genus Rutilus; species Rutilus rutilus. The sequence goes on along the minus strand of JAJAQA010000015.1, from coordinate 23,195,138 downwards.
TCACTTCTCTCACTATCCCTATTGTTAATATTAATAATGATATATTCATAATAATGCTTTCTGAGGCATATACTGAATATAACAGCATGAAATAGAAATGATTTAATCCGACATCAGAAGCCATGATTTGATTTCTTCTGAGAATCTAGACAGAATGTAGAGAAGTGTCTTTGTTTTATAATAATTTTTTACATCTCTATACACTTATTCTGTGTGAAATACATTAACAATAATGTAGTGAAAAGGAAGGAATGCATGAAAGGAGAAATAAATAATCCAATTTATTATATTTTAATATTCAAAATAGTCCCTTTCTTCTCCTGTCTTTTGTTCTGTTCTTTCCCCAGATGCCACTGTGATTTAGTGTCAGACCCAGTATTGTTTGTTGAACTGTGAAACAATGACAGTGCTGTGGAAGCCCTGTGATACACAATCACTGACTCCAACACTGTTTATCTTCCATCAGAGTCTAATATTCTCGTGTTAACATTTTTTTTTAAATTCAGCTCACAGCCATGGGACCTTCTACTGCTCAGTCATTTGTAGGGTGAAATTGGGAATATTTTAGTCGTTTCAAATGTGCAATTTCACTCTACATATTTTTACAGAATTTGGAAAACTATGTTGGATGGTCAAACATATTAAAATACAACAATTACAAACTTAATTAAAATTGTACAGTTTAAATAAGACCCATTACACAAAAGCAGTAATTGTTTCTTATGGGGATTTAAGGTACAGGGGCTAGTCAGTGATTTTATTGCCGTCTGTGTCCAGAATATTGGTGTTTTTCTCCCACCACACACATAAAAATTCCCAGCTGAATTACCTAATGAATTTTTTTTTTTTTTTTTTTTTTTTTTTTACAAATGGCAAGGATGTGTGGCGAAAAAAGAAGGGGTCGATCAAGAAGTCTTCTTTTTTTTTTTTTTTACTGCCAAGAACTGTACATTAACTGTTGTGCTTTGCAGTAATGCATTTTAGAAATACTTATCTTTCTGAAATGCTGGAAACTGTTTACAAAAATAATATTACATCACCACTTCACTACAGTGAGTGGGAGCTATAAGGAAGAATACAGAGAAGAAAATGTAAGAATTTACCAATTGAATCAGTTCACATGCAGTATTATGAAAGTCCAAGAAATTGAAGACTTTAAATTATATTTTTTACTATTACAGCTCTTGCACTTGTATTTAACACCTCACCTAGTAGGTGTGTCTTCTCATTAAGAAGAAATATTCCACCGAGCTTTACATCTTGACAAAAATATACAATTTGATAAATCTATATTGTAAATTTCTAATTGTAAAATAAACATTGAACTGAAGCTTATATAGTGAAATCCAGGGTGTTTTCTTTTATTTATTTATTTATTTCTCCTCTATTATATGTGTATGATTTGTTTCTTAATCTTGTGCAGTGGCTGTCATTGGAGGCGGTGAGTTGACATTTATTTATTTATTTTATTAATTTTTTGTAAATGAAAACAATGCATGCATGCATTTTAGAAATACTTATCTTTCTGAAATGCTGGAAACTGTTTACAAGAATAATATTACATCACCACTTCACAGTGAGTGGGAGCTATAAGGAAGAATAAAGAGAAGAAAATTCTCACAAACTTTTAAAATGGGCCATTATTATTGCAGCAACAAATATTTTAGAATGTGTGTTAAATTAAATATAGGCTTGCACGACTAATAATTGTACTAGTCAACCAAGTAGCCGAGTCAAATGCTTAGCTTAAGTAAATAAGAGGTTCCATTAACTTATTTAATGTCAATTTCCACATTTTAAAATTTAATATAAAATGGAAAATAAAAAACAACGCAGAAAACCATTTAAATCATACCACTTCAAATTTCTGATTTATTTATTTTACAGATGTAACATGAGAAACAATTACCGTTCAAACTGTAAAGTGAGTCACACTTAGAAACGACACCATGTATAAATATCGGATTAGATAGCAAAATATAAAAGCAAGTGAAATTTATTATGTAATTAAGGGATAATCCATGGCTAACTGTGCATTAAACAACTTTATCCTGCTTATACCATGGTCATTTGCCATCATTGACAAGTTAAAGCTGTTATTGGTATTTGAATGAATGAATTATAGCATTTATTTCAGTGATTCTCAATCTTTTGAGAATGTGCTCCTGATTGTTTCTGTGTGTGCACATGAAGCAGTGTGTGCGTGTGTGCGTGCTTGAATAAAACCAGCATATTAATATAGAATGGATTAAACTGACTGGAACTACCTGTGCATTAAATAGTTTGAATGCACACCCTCAAACCAATCAGAATCGAGTATTAAGGCAGATCATGGTATAAAAAGGAAGATAGCACAAGCACATATAATAATGGTAAAGCTCTAGCATTACTTTTTCACACATGCCCTTAGTTTAACAAAAACGCACTAAACGTCATTATGAAATATATTCATTCATTTTCTTTTCTTATGTGATTCTCCCAAACTGTCATGAGGAGTGAGTCACCACGAGCACATGCACAGCGCCTGGTGGGCAGTCCACGGACCAGCACTATGACTGGGGGGGGGGGGGGGGGGTTACCTCTAAACACTCTAATCAACTCGCAATACAATCATCTGGAAGAGGTTCAAAATTATTCACATTTACATTTAATTTAAACATTTCTGACACAATGAATTGTCATTTAAAAAACATCAATATTTTTTATTGGAAAGACAGATTTTTCTTTTTTTCTTTTCTGCATGTTATACTGTATTTTGGTATATGTTGTACACACACACACACTCACTCAAACAGACACACATCATGAAAGATCTGAGCATCTGGTAACCTCAAGGTCGGTTTTCTGCTTGAATAATCTGACTGTATAATTTTGTACTCGTAGGGAAGGTCACTTAGATCACCTAAGCAACATCGCTATTATAAAACGATCTGAAACATGACACCATATATCATATAATTAACAAAGGTCATCAAGCGCACTGATATCCCCTGATCTAATGTAATTTAAATAATCTAACCAGGGCAGAATATGGGTCATTTCAGTTTAGGTCTTACTGAAGGGGCGCTAAACTGACCTATCATTCAAATCTTATTCAAACATGTCCCTCTTGCATTTTATTCCTTCTCAACAGATTCACAGCTTATTTAATTTGATCTAGTACACTCTAAGAAAATCAAAATAGGGCCAAATTTACTGTTGATATAAAATAATTTTTCGTATTGATTTTTACAGCCTGGTCTCATTGAAAACATATCAAATATATAGTGATTATGTATTTACATCTTACAAATAAGTTATATCAAATATATTTGTATAGTTGCATTTTTCTATTTAAGGGTTAAGGGTTTAAGGAAATATCTGTACGGATAATATTCTGGCAATTGTTTTCTTTTTTTCGTACAGTGTATGGCAGTGTATCACTTTGATCAGTTTAAAGCCACCTCTTCCCTGTTTATGGCAGGTGATAGACAGCAAGTCATTCAGATTAACAGACTATCTTTCACATAAATTTCAGTTAGTTGGCACTAAACAGTTGACAAATGCCTTTGATAAACTGCAAAGTGATTGAATTTTAATTAAGTTTATCATTCAAGTGTATGTGTGTGGTCTTGGTATTCCCTACATTATGGGGATCAAATATCTGCACAAGTATTGTAATACCAGTAAATGTTAACCTTGTGGGGACAAAACAAGCTTTTAAATCATACAGAATGATCTTGATCTTTCTGCTATCTAAAATAGCAGAAGGTTTTCTATGATGAGTAGGTTTGGGGCTAGGGTTATAGTCTAGGAGGATATAATATAGTCTGTACATAATAAACACCATTACATATGGAATGTCCCCATAAAACATGGAAAACCAATGTGTGTGTGTGTGTGTGTGTGCGTGCGCACGTGTGCGTGTGCGTGCGTGCGTGCATGCGTGTAAACATGCAAGAGACTGGTTTTGTAATTGACTTTTCTTAGTATAGTCAATTAGCTGGAAAACTGAAGACAGCATTAACACTAATGGAGATTTGGTGAGGTGCACAATAAATCTGCATGGATAAATAGCGGTACAATTGATTTTGAGAATAATCTTTCTAAGTCTCGATCACATTAATGAGAAACATCAGTCCTATAGGGCAATGTGGTAAACTAGTACTGTGGAAAAAAGTCAGCTGGGTAAAAATGATGTAGCTTTTCCAGTAGCAAGATATGTTTTACATAAAGTAGCAGTGTAACATAACAAAATTCGGCACTGTTGTTTTTAATGTCACGCTGTACTGCTCAATCTAGTTTTAAAGTAGTTCCCATGTGAAAAAACTAGAAAAAAAAGTTTGTTGAGAAAAAACTTTAAGTTGGCTTGAGAAAGCCGGATCAGAGTTTAACTAAGTTAAAAGTAGTTAGAAATTTAAAGTAGTTAGAAGTTTGAAGTAGTTTGAAGTTTAAAGTAGTTTAAATTTTGATTGATAAATTAGTTAGAAAGAAAGAATAGTTAGAAAGAAAGAAAAAAGATTAGTTAGAAAGAAAAAGAAAGAAAGATTAGTTAGAAAGAAAGAAATATTAGAATGAAAGAAAGAAAGAAAGAAAGATTAGTTAGAAAGAAAGAAAAAAGATTAGTTAGAAAGAAAAAGAGAAAGATTAGTTAGAAAGAAAGAGAAAGAAAGATAGATTAGTTAGAAAGAAAGAAAGATAAGTTAAAAAGAAAGATTAGTTAGAAAGATACATTAGAAAGAAAGATTAGTTAGAAAGATAGATTAGAAAGACAGATTAGTTAGAAAGAAAGAAAGATAAGTTAAAAAGAAAGATTAGAAAGATAGATTAGAAAGAAAGATTAGTTAGAAAGAAAGAATGAAAGAATGAAAGAAAGACAGATTAGTTAGAAAGAAAGAAAGATAAGTTAAAAAGAAAGATTAGTTAGAAAGATAGATTAGAAAGAAAGATGTGTTAGAAAGAAAGAAAGAAAGAAAGAAAGAAAGAAAGAAAGAAAGAAAGAAAGAAAGAAAGAAAGAAAGAAAGAAAGAAAGAAAGAAAGAAAGAAAGAAAAAAAAAGGTATAAAGAAAGAAAGATGGATTAGTTAGAAAGAAAGATGGATTAGTTAAAAAGAAAGAAAAATAGATTAGTTAGAATGAAAGAAAGACAGATTAGTTAGAAAGAAAGATAGATTAGTAAGAGAGAAAGAAAAATTGATTAGTTAGAAAGAAAGAAAGAAAGAAAGAAAGAAAGAAAGAAAGAAAGAAAGAAAGAAAGAAAGAAAGATGGATTAGTTAGAAAGAAAGATAGATTAGCTAGAATGAAAGAAAGAATGAACGGTGGATTAGTTAGTTAAAAAGAAAGAAAGATGGATTAGTAAGAAAGAAAGATGGATTAGTTAGAAAGAAAGAAAGAAAGAAAGAAAGAAAGATGGATTAGTTAGTTAGAAAGAAAGAAAGATGGATTAGTTAGAAATAAAGAAAGATGGATTAGTTCAAAAGAAAGAAAGATAGATTAGTTAGAAAGAAAGATGGATTAGATAGAAAGAAAAAAGAAAGATGGATTAGTTAAAAAGAAAGAAAGATAGATTAGTTAGAAAGAAAGATGGATTAGAAAGAAAGAAAGAAAGAAAGAAAGAAAGAAAGAAAGAAAGAAAGAAAGAAAGAAAGAAAGAAAGAAAGAAAGAAAGATGGATTAGTTAAAAAGAAAGAAAGAAAGAAAGAAAGAAAGATTAGTTAGAATGATAGATAGATAGATAGATAGATAGATAGATAGATAGATAGATAGATAGATAGATAGATAGATAGATAGATAGATAGATAGATAGATAGATAGATAGATAGATAGATAGATAGATAGATAGATAGATTTAGAATGGTAGTTTAATTGAGTCTAGGGCTTCAGGGATTTTAGATTTGAGTTTTTGGCTTGTACACTAATGGGCCACCGTAGTGACTGAATAATGAACATTTTCTGACATGCAGATTTATTAAATATATAATTTGAAGATGTTGAACTGACATACAAATTTTAAAAAAAGCTCCACCACACCACTTTAAATGAGTCCATCCCTAGTCAATTCAAAGTTCAACCCAACCAGATGTCTCAGCATATGGCAGTTACATAATACTTTAAAATACTTGATGTCATTGTTGTCCAACCTGCACTGAGATATGGAATATGGTGCTTACTTATTTATTTTACATTTTTGGAGCCTGGCAGATGTGGTGGAGATTTAGAACACAACTTTTGTGTTCTAAAGAAAGAAAATAAAATAAAATCCAAAGGGGAAAAATCCCATAAAAAAAAAAAAAAATCAATCAATCAGAAAAAAAAACCCCTATCTTTATGGAATAGTCAAAGGTCATTCTTTTTATTATTATATCCCTCTCACACACTCTCAGTCAAGTTCTTTCCAGTGTAGGTGTCTGAGGACAGATAGGACAGGATGTATGTATGCGAGCCGAAGGCTAAGCCTGAAGCTGACTGACTGTGGAGGCGTACTACCCACTCTCTCTCAGCTTCAGGCTCCTGTAGTATTTTCACCCTCAAAATACCCAGATGAGCACATACAAAATGGTCTTAATCTCTGGTTAGGTAAGTCAGAGTACTGGGGTGACTCAGCATTCACAAAGGTTTTTGGAAACATCTGTTCATGTGGTTTCATGCTCTGATTTATGTTTTAGGAAATCTAACCTTACTTGAACTGACTGCAGTGCTTTACTAGCTGGCCTCTTCATCTAGTGTTACAGAAAATATACAAAATATGAGTAAATGTATTAAATAAAACATAATTCAGTCGCTGGTAACTATGTTACTGAAAGGTTTACAGAATTTCATTGTCATTTGTTTCATTCAATATTTAGTATTTTTTATTTTATGTTTATGTTTCTATAAATACAGCATGATATAAAATCATTAGAAATGCTTAGATGTAATGTCAGTCATTTAAATACAGTGTAACTATATGACTTGTCTATTATTCAGTCTCAGGAATTTTGTACAATTATCTGCTTCTATCCAATCAAGATCTGATGGAAAGAAAGAACCAAGACACCACCCTACTTTTTTCGAAGTTATGTCGACTGATAAATGGGGTCTCACTTGTGACCAGTTAAAAAAAATTCCTTTCCATCCGTATGTCTCTGAATGTGGTCGTTTCCTGGCCTCGACTGATGGCCATGTTCACTGTCTCGAATGTCTTGATCACAATCCTGCTGAGACAGTGTTCATGGATGGTTCATGTCCACATTGCAAGAATATGACCATGGCGATGCTGTGATCGGTACTCTCCGTCATTGCTAGAGTCCCCTCTGCTGTTACCCACCCCGGTTCCTCTGCACAGCACAGGGCTGCGGTGGTTAACACTATTGGTCGACCGATATATCGCCTCGGCCGATATTTGGCATTTTTTTTATATCGGCATCAGCCGATAAGTTTTTCTGATTGTCCGATGTGTTGGAAGTGGGACTTTTATTTTGACGGCGCTCTAGACTTTTATTTTGACGGGTGGCTCTGAGAACACCAGCACCTGAGAAGAGAATGGCTGCACCTGATCATGCGGCGCTCACTCATATTCTCCGCCTTCATTAGTTTAGAATCTCTGTCAGTCACATCTAATACTTTGTTAGACAGAACTGGTAAACAAAGAAAGTAAATGGTATGCGTAAAAGTAAAGCGTTGCTTTTATATTATTTGTAACAGAAAAGGCAAACAATCAGGCTAAAATACTTTATAATTTACCATCAACATTCAGCAAATGCGCATCTACATCATTTAAACAAATCTCTGAATATCTAATAAACTTTTAATTTCACAAACCTTGCAGATTTAATCGAATCCAGCTGTGATATCTTGTGAAGTGTGCATTTGTAGCCTGCATAAACGTGTGACTGCGAGTGACGGTCAGTCTGTGCGAAGTGAGTGCGAACAGAAGATCAGCTTCACAGGAGAAGCGATCAAAAAACTAAATCCTTCATTTTAAAATATGCTGTACTATATCCAGTTGCCCACTGTGTCATATTCATATCGTTTTCACTGTCTGCTGTATGTAAAATTAACTTTACCTTGTCTTTATTTGAAAAAATATGATTACCAGTGTGCACGAAATTACCAGATTACTGAGTGCCCTTCCTCGTTATTCACACATTCATCTATTTTTAAACAATTAGGCTACTTTATTTGTGAAAAATACTGTAATAGGATTGCAGATTCAAGAAGTTGCCATCTAAAGTATAAGCATGTTTATTTTAAGGATTTGTTTTCTAATTTATTTCTAATTTATTAAATATTGATTAAAATAAATATAAAAGTATATATAAAAATATCGGCTTGATATAGGCCATCGGCCATCAAAAAAACAATATCGGTCGACCACTAGTTAACACAGGGAGATCTGAGGGTTACAGTGGGAGCTCTTCCGCCAGGCCAGTCTTCACGGACAGTGCGTTGCGTGCCGTCGAGCTTCCGGATGATGGCACGGGTCCCTCTCATGTAGGACCAAGCGTGTCATTCAGGGCTCTGGCCGAGGACCGGATGTCTGCATCGGAGAGTGGGCTATTGTCCTTTGGGAATGAAGACGAGGCTGACCTTTCCCTCTCTGGGATGGTCACTCACACTGAGTAGGATTCAGAGTTGATGGACATACTTTCCCAGGCCTCCGCAGGCATTGGGTTTAAATGGAACCCTCCGCCTTGCCGTGAGTGCTCGTGGTTGGATGTTTGGTTCCTGGGTGCAGGGCACGGGTCACATTGCATTTTAATGCCCCAGTGCTATTCTTCCCAGAATTGCATGAGGAGATCCAGAAGTTGTGAAAGGTGTCTTTCACTGCCCAAAGCCGCTTCATGGCCTCCTCCACTCTCAATACTCTTGATGGTGGGACCACCAGGGGTATGTGGAGATACCACAGGAGGAGCGTGCAATTGCGGTTCACTTGTTCCTGCAAAGTGCCGCCACCTGCCTCTGCCCTGCATCTGATGGCCATCCTGCAAGTACATCAGGCCAAAGCACTCAAAGAACTGCATGAGCTCATGCTCCCGGGAGAATGAAGACTTCATCTTCAGGTGATCCAGCTGATCTGGAGTCAATTTGGGGATGCCCGGGTAGACCTGTTTGCCTCCCAGGAATCCTCTGACTGCCCACGCTTTTACTTCCTGACCGAGGCACCCCTCGACACAGCTTGACACAGCTGGTCCCAGGGCCTACACAAATATGTACACACCCTGCACATTTACATGGACCGCACACAAAGCTTTAGAAGCTCTGAGCAGCTCTTTATCTGCTTTGGAGTTTAGCAGAAGGGAAAGGCGTCATGCAGAGGTTAGCCCACTGGATAGTGGATGACATTGCCTTGACGTCCACTAGGCGTCCACTAGGAGTATCGCCCCCTCCTGAGCTCTGGCGCACGGCACCTCTCTAGTAGACATCTGTAGGGCTACGCAACACCTAATAACAAGATTCTACAATCTCTGTTTTGAGCTGGTTTCTTCCTATGTGTTGTGTACAGGTAAAGTGCGGCAAGACTGGCTCTGTGTCTCGCTTGCAGCACCATTTTCCCCTCTAAGGAGGGAATGTGAGCGCCTTGCTCTCCATGAGAGTTCCCCAGTTGGCAAACCCTGTTTTGAGTATCCTCCAGGCATCCTTCGGCAGTCAGATGCGGCGGAGACATCCGACGCCAGGCCCAGTACTTGAGATGCATGCCCGATCGGTCAGCCCCTTGTGATGGATTTTAATTAATCAATTTGAATTAATCAACTAACATTTGTTTTTCTTGCAGGAACGACATTCATATGCTTTTAAATGTGTCCAAACTCTTTGGGGAAAACTTGTGACTTTGAGTATGTGTGTGTATAAATAACAAAAAGGGGAAGTGAAACTAGACAGATGACTAGTTCTCAAAACCTTGTGATAAGTAATCACAAAGTCAGAGTTTGCTTGTGCCAGTGACAGAGGAAAAAGGTTGGGGCTTTTGAACCAATCATATTGAAGGTATTTCATTTGTTTTCTCAATTCTATAAAAACTGTTGTATCCGTGTTTTACGGTGGGATTCTCAATGGAATTTGTCTGAGATCCTCCGGCCTTGCTTCTTGGGTTAGATTTCTCTGAGAACTGCTCGAGAAACTCTCCCGGCCGTGATTAAAGCATTTAAAGGACAATTGCTAAAGTTTGTCTGTCATTTACGCTGCGCAGAAAGAAAACTAGTTAGTAAGGGAAAACAAGTTAGACTAGGTGACTTATTGAGTGGGGACGTCGATTTGTAGACGAGACCCAGATAGACTAAACGTCGACAGTAGACGTTAAAGGGGACGTCGATTTGTAGACGAGACCCAGATAGTTAGGTTTAGGGAAAAATCTACCACACCCTTTACTGGGCTAGAAATGTGTATTCTTCCCTGTCCGTAAACCCATGTCTTTTCCTTGGCAGATTTCACTCTGCCCCATCTCTGCATCTGTAGCAGTTCCATCTATTTTTAGGTAGGACCGACCACAGAGGGCCTGCCACTTTTTTAATATGTTGCACTGCCCCACGGGTCTGTCCATATGTGTATTTCCACATGTTCCTCCCTACAGGTAGGATGTGGCCTCCATAGCATCCCTCTCCACCTGGACCAGGTAAGCTTCCCCAGCGTTAACACACTAGTCAGAGCTGAAAAAGAAAAAAATGGGAAGAGAGCCGAAGCACTCTTTCCGTGAAGTAAGGAACAGCAGCTAACGTCCGTCTCCATAAGTCCTGTCCATTCCGACTCATAGGCATGGAGGACTAAGATTTTGGGCGCTGGGTAGGTTACGAGCAAGGCAAGGTAAGGCAAGGCAAGTTTATTTATATAACACATTTCATACACAGAGTGCTTTAAAATAGTCAATAATCACAACAGATGCATAAGAAATAACAATAACAATAAAAACAGAGAATAAAACAGTTATAAATAGAATTAAAATAATAAAAGATGATACATAGATAAAATAAAGTCCAATCAATCGGACGTACAGTGGCACTGTGCTCATTCAGTAAATGCACAACTAAACTGATGTGTTTTGAGTCTGGATTTGAATGTGACAACTGTTGAAGCACATCTGATTTCACATCTGATAAGAGCTAAAAGCAGACTCTCCTTGCTTTGAGTGAACCATTGGTATTTCTGACTTGATCCTGATGATCTGAGTGATCTGTTCAGTTTAAATTCAATGAGCATATTTGCAATGTATTGATGTCCTTGGCCACTGAGTGATTTATAAACAAGTACTTTAAAATGTTATTTTGTTCTACAATTCTAAATGTAACTGGAAGCCAGTGCAAGGACTTGAGGACTGGTGTGATATCTTCATGTTTTCTGTTTCTGCTCAGAATACTGGCAGCAGCGTTCTGAATGAGCTGCAGCTGTCTTATGGTATTTTTGGGTAGGCCAATGAGGAGTCCATTACAATAATCCACCCTGCTGGTGATAACAGCATGAACAAGTTTCTCCAAGTCTTGACTGGAAACAAATCATCTAATTCTTGCAATATTTTTGAGATGATAGTATGCTGATTTAGTTATTGATTTTACATGACTTCTGAAACTAAGGTCCGACTCCAAAATCACACCAAGATTCCTGACTTGATTTATTTATTTATTTTTACCTTTAGCGTCAAGGTATGCATTCACACTGAGAATGTCATCTTTGTTTCCAAATGCAATGACTTCAGTTTTGTATTTGTTTAACTTCATCTATGCATTGACACAGGGAGTCAATGGGGCTGTAGTCGTTAGGCGATAGGGTTAAGATCTGGGTGTTGTAGCGTGTGGACAAAATCACGATGACTTATTCTAAGCTTCAGAAAGCTTTTAACCTATTGGACTCATTCATGTAAATCACAGGTCTAGCGCCGATGAGTCTGGAACAAATTGCCCCATTGTCACTTTAGTGGCATGGCAGAGGCTAAACAGAAACAGAGAAAAACTCCTTTGTGAGCTTCAAAAAGATCTTAATTAACTCAACTCCCGAAGGCCAGGTGGCATGGATGGACATCTGAGAGACGCACCAATATACATACACAAACATTCTTTCCATTTAACTCATTACAATTTAATTTAAGTCATTCCAAAATGTAAATGATATATTCCTGTGTGTATGTATGTTTCCCACCTCATATTAGCCTAGTTATGACTTTCTAGTTGTGTTAGTTGAACTCTAAGTGCTTATATTCAAGTTTAAGAATGTATCTCTACTTTTGTATCTTCCAGGCATATCTTTCTTGGTACCGAATTAAACCTCTCAGTTTGCCATAGCTAAATATACTGTATATAGCAGGTTACGCTAAAATGTATTATACTACGTTTACCATACTTTGGAGTAAAAATGACCAATTCTGACACCATCATAAAACATGCAAATAAGGCTGTCAGAAGGAGACAAAGAAACTCTCTCTCGCTAAAAGTTAGACAACAACTATTGGTCATCTCACCCAAAATAGGTGTGGACTAAGTTTTCCTTAAAGGACGATGAAAAAGGTCTCTAGCTCGCTTTTGTCTTGTTCTTAGTCTTATTCTGTAATCTTTTGCTTTGTGTCTTGTTCTTAGTCTTATTCGTTTGCTTTGTGTCTTGTTCTTAGCTTTTTGTCTTAGTTTTATCTCTAGTCTCCGGCTTCTTGTCTTGTTTTAGTCTTTATTCCGTGCTCATTCATTTCTATCTCCGGGTGAAACAGACTTACCCTGATTTTCCGGGTAAACCTTTTAAACTTCCCGCGAACGACACGCTCTCCGGAAGAACCGAAAGAAGATTAAGATGATGTAAGATGATTTGATTCTTTAAGATGATTTGATTCTTTGCTGGCTCTCAAAGGTTAACAGTTTGTGAAATTTGCCATTCTGTGATCTGCTCTCTCTTTCTTTCTTTACTTTTCATTATTCTGTTTATATGTATTCTTTGTTTAAGTATAGTTGTATGTATTCTTAGTTTCATTTGTTAAAACCCATTATACGCTTGATTGTCTCTGTCTGCTGCTCACCTAACAAAGTCTCTTAAATGTGTGATCTGAAGCTACAAGCTTTTATATTGTTGAGTACTTTATAGTAATCTTTGAACAGAAAAGTTATTCTTCATGACCAGAAGAATAACCTTTCTTGAAAGTTGATAAGAAGAAGAATCTTCCTTGAGAGTTGATAAGAAGATTGTACTGTCAGTTCAGTGGACGAACATATTATTCGATGTGAAATTAATTCTGTTAAAGGTTATTCTGAAAATGTACCTAGCCTATTTATATATTCATAATTCATTTATTAATTATCCATATATATATAGATACAAATACATGGACTGTGTATTCCCTTTTTGGGCGATTAAAAATATGTAGGCAATAATTGATCATAACCAGGATGATTCATTATTAATTATATATATATATATCCTTTATGAGCTCATTCAATACAGTGTCATCAGCAAAGCTGTGGTAAGCAATTTGGTTCTTTCTCATTATATGGTTCAGTGGAAACATACACAGGTTGAATAGGAGTGGCACAAGAATTGAGCCTTGTGGGACTCCACATCATGGATGTCTAAGTATAACCTGAACCAGGTCTATCCCAGAAAGCCAGACCCAGTTTTCCAGCCTGTCAAGAAGTATGTTGTGATCGACTTAGCAAGGGCAGTTGCCAATAGTCACGCTACAGCTTGCCAATATCTGTATCACCAACACACGTAACACAGTTCAGTGGTTGTTCTGTCCATAAGGACCCCATTTGTCAGTCAAAATAATGTCGAAGTGACTGACAGATAGGGAAATAGATAGGGATAGGGATCTGTCACTAGATTCATTTCATTGTGACTTTAACTTAATGACAAAAAAATCTGCCAGTGTTGACTTAATTTATTGGAATGTCTTAAAAAATACATTTTACAGCATGCACATATTCTTTAATCTGTAACCCACCCAACACTGGTTGCATTAGTAGTCACAACTTGTATTGTTTATCTCTTGGCTTAGGTCCTTTGTTTAGTATTCTCATTTTTAAGTTGCTTTGGTTAAAAATCATCTCTGAAATGTACTGTATAAATGTAAATGTTGCATTTACACTGTTTTTAGCCGATTGAGGCCTAATTTGACACTTCAAAGTCACTTAGGTCAGCCTTGACAGCTTTGAACTCAAGTTTATTTTGTTTAAGCTTTGAAAATGAGTTTGTATGACCATTTGAGGCTTTTATTTTGGGGCCAATTGACTGGATTCAAGATTTAATAGTGAACCCTTTGAGCTTCAGCACAGATTGGACAGGTAGAAAAACAACATTGCATCAATCAGTTTGTCCGTGGAGGGTGGAGAAATATAAGAAGCTGTAGGGGACACTCACATCTCAACCGTCTCTTTGAGCACTTCAATAGGGCCTCTGCCTCACTTTACCCCTTAAGAGAGCTTTGAATGACCCTTCACCATTACACAGCCTTTATTTTTCCCTTAACACACAGATACAAATGGAATCTCTCATGTTTCAATGCTCCCTGTCTTTGTCAAGAACACAAGTGGTTTGCATGCAGTTCACTGTAGCAGATGTTAGCGCTCATGAATAGAAAGACTGTGGTGTTAAATTAAGGCCTTTTTTTTTTTTTTCTCTCTCTGTCATGGTTTTAATTCAAATTGATAAGTTGCCATGGAAATGAGAGCTAGTAATTAACACCAATTCATGAGAGGTGGCATTTAAAGTTCATTATTGTGGTCAAGGTTTGCAAAAATTAAAAAAGTTTCCTCATTTGAACTCTGAGCTTTGATCAATGACACTAGAATAAGAATAAAGAACAACCTTGCGGTGGTTACTTAATTTTGTACCTTTGAAAAAAAAATCACCCAAAAAGTTATAATTCTGTCATCATTTACTTTCATTTACACACATGTTGTTCCAAACCTGTACTTGTTTTCTTCTGTGCAACACGAAAGGAGACAATTTAAAGATTTGCTGGTTGTTTCTTTGTAATTTCAATTGTGTTTGAGTTTAAAGGGGACCTATTATGCCCCTTTTTACAAGATGTAAAATAAGTCTATGATGTCCCCAGAGTGTGTATGTGAAGTTTTAGCTCAAAATACCACCCAGATAATTTTGTATAGCATGTTAAAATTGCCACTTTTTGGGGGTGAGCAAAACGCTCCGTTTTTATACCTTTAAATGCAAATGAGCTGGTGCTCCCAGCCCCCTTTCAAGAAGAGGGCAGAGCTTCAAGAGCTCTTGCTCTGACATACTGGCAAACAACAAATCAAAATGATGTCATGCACTGAAAATGTTAGAAACTCTCAGTAGCGGTGTTAAGCTTTATATATTCGAGCCAGAGCCAGACAATGTTGGAGAGAATCAAGAAGAAGTGACATCATGTAGAATGCAACAGGACATTTCTGAATGGTTAATTGATGAATTTGATGTGGAGTTAACTATCTTCTAGTCATCGATTATAATTTTCCATCATGATAATCTATAAATCGCTGTACAGGTGCTCATCTGGGAACTGTTGTAAGATGCCTTCAGAGCCAAAGAATATATATTCTGCATGGAGATAGAACAGGTATACAGTAGTTTAGTTTAATTATGGTTATAATAACTTATGTTGTTATCTTGCTTTATCTATTATTAGTACAAGCCTGTTGTAGTGTTTACTGATGAATTTTCTAAAGTTTATTGTACATCACACAAAAGATGAAGCATCTGTTTTCACTCCAGAAAATCAGCTTAAGAGCTGAATACACAGTACAAGAAGTGCGCATTAACCCCCTGAGGTCGGCGGTATCGCCGGCGATACCAGCTCGCTTTTTTTTTATCAGTGTAAAAGAAACTCATAAATACTCTGTTGACTTTGATTTTCCATAGGAGTTTCATACATCAATCGATTCTGTTAAATGTGTATTATTTTTCTGTATACTCACAATAAAAACAAAGTGTTGTGCTTTTCGCCAAATTAAGAAAAATAATCACGGAGCGAGTTCTGCCTTCTCTCTGTCCGTGTAGTCCATTCTGAAACGCGTCCGAAAATGAATCATAACTCAGCGAATACTTCTCACACAGGCACGTGATATATGTCTTTATGAAGCTTGAAATCTCTTCTTTTAAATGAAGTAATTAATAAAAAAAACAAATGTTTTCAACTCATGTAATCCGTTTGAAAGCAAGGAGAGGTACCGTTTTTTTCCTTCTGCCTAATTATCTCTATAATGAACTGAGGCCGCCCCGCCCCCGGCGCTATTGACATGGTAAATAGTTTAGGTAATCTATGCTTCGCACCCGCCCCCCGATCAATGCCTTGAAAACACGAAGTTTCATCAGATCAGATTCACTGATAGTTCATCGCGTTTAGAGAGGATGGCGCGTTTCTCCGGTAAAGACGCTCTTCAGATGATTCTGGACAGCGAGGAATAACTCACCTTGGCTTTTCCTCAGAGGAAGATTGTAACTCAGACGAACGGCAGCATGTTCAAGAGCGAATTGATCACGCCGAGTAAACACCGAGTTTCCACGTGAGTAAATACGTGAACACATAAATACGTGAACTCAAGTGGTCTAGTGGTAGAACATTTGCCTAGCGTGTCAGAGGTTCTGAGTTCGAATCCGCACTCATATAGTTTTTTTTTTTTTTTGTCAAATCAGATTATGTTTATCAGTGGTTGTATATCAGGCCTCTGCCTGATATACAACCACACATGTTTGTGTGTATTTTGTTTTGTAATTTCACTGGAACGAAAAGAGAGTCTCCACAACGGATTGAAGCGCGCGTCCGAGTGAAGACTGCGCGAGCCTAAAACAAACACAGTATCCGCGTCTGACTCGCGTCTGAATTTATATTCCTTATAATAAAAATGAAAGACCTATGTTACAGACATATGAAAGACAACATTTCGTTGATTAGTTTTGGATAGATTATACATTTTTACTGTAAAATATCTGCCACCTCAAATAAGCTTTTATTTGCCAATTTTTTTGTCAAAAATAATCAAATAATCAATCAAATCCTTAACTTTGAAATATGTATGATAAAATGTATACTTTAGTTTGTACAAAGAAAGATTACACTTGAATTGTTGTTTATTTAAATATTTACAAGGTAGATGTAAACAAACTATTAAAAGGTAAATATAAGCCTTTTCTTTAAATAATTTTTATTGTGTTTTATTAGTGACAAATTTGGGGAGAGGATAAATATTCCAAAACTGAAAATACAGTATGAGAATTAACTGCACAATTACATGTTTTCCTTGGCTATTATAGGCCAAATTGCAAGCACAATGGCCCTCATTTATCAAAAGTGCGTACACCAAATTTCCAGCGTACACCTGGCGTACACCCAAAACCACGGTGACTTTGAGATTTATCAATATGGACGTTGGCGTACGGCACGCTCAAATCCTACGCCAGCTCAGGAGGTGGTGTACGCACGTTTTGAATGCGGGAATGCGCAGAAAAACAATTCCTTACACCACAAAACGCACTGACAAACTAAAAGATATAATATATTATGACCCACTGTAAAAAAAACAACAACATAGTAATTATAAACTTCAGTGTTTATTTTTGTGCAACATGGACTTCAATGTTTAATTTGTGTGAATTTACCAAAGCATTTGAATTGTAGGCATATGCATTCCTTAAGTTGCGAGCCTGTGTGCTTTACCTGACGTTTCAAGCCTTGTTTATACTTTCGCCTGTCTCCGCAGCGCGAGTCTCCGCAGACTGCGCGCGCACCTCCCCAAACGGACGAGGGGTTACTCGACGCGCTCGCCGTTGTACTATTCTTTGAAACGATGGTTAGGCCAGGGTTAGGCCCGGCAGGTGTGCACGGACTGGGTTTAGTAATGAAAGGCTTTCAATGACCAAAAAAATAATTAAGACTGTCAAAATAATAAAAATGCCATTCTTCTTATTTAAAATAATAATAATAATACAAATAATAATAATAATAATAACGACATTCTTCTTCTAAATAACAATAAGCGTCATCATTAATAATAAAAATCTAGAAATCAATTTTGTTTCTTTCCACTTCCCTGGTTTCGCTTTCTCTTTCTCAAAGAAGTTTCTCTTCTTTGCCGTCTTCCGTGTGTCCATGGCGTAAAATGAAGGCGTGGGGGAAGCGGAGACTTGAATATATAAGGGCGTGTTATTCTAATGACGATCGATTTCAGCCGCGGCATTTATCAAGCGCTGGTATTGCGTACACCAGAATTTCAAAGGTACGCACAGCTTCATAAATCAGGCGATGAGAAGAGTGTAAGCATAATCTTACGCCAATATATACGCCAGTTTCTACGCAAGATTGATAAATGAGGGCCAATATGTGGAAAAATAAAAAAAGAATTGAGATGCTTCCAACTGTTGCTCTTGCATTCTTGTGGCTCAGTGACTCACCTGAATGAATGGCTCATTAAGTATGCGGTCCTCAGGTGTGAACCACTACATATGCATGATCGACGTCGACGCCCACTCGAATATTGCCTTTCCATACAGAAAGTGCTTTGCAAAATTCAAATCAATGTATTGTGTTATGTGAAGGATTAGGCAGGGTGATTTTCACATAATTTTGAAGAAAAAACACTAGGCGATGACATCCATTAGACAAAAGTCTTATTGGCACATATTTAGTGTGTGTTTTGTGGTCTTATTTCAGAAACTTTAGTTTTTAGTTTTTTCAATAACCACGCATAAACATTATTCTCTCAAAAATGCAGACATGTACATTCTTGTTGCTCACATATTATGGTAGCCCTGTTTGTGCTAAATAGTGTGTAATTTTTTTTTGCCATTACTATGTTTATAAGCAACTGAAAAAAGCACAAATGTCAGGGCATGTCAGAACATCTCAAGGACCCCAAAAACACCTCAGACCCCAGAGGGTTAAAGTCTTATCCATAGACTCTTTCTCGCTTTCCCTTGTATTATCATGAACATACACAGCGAATTACACAAAAAACACTTGTTACAACTAACAGTAAACAAATATATACATGCCTTATGCATTTTTTGGGAGGTGCTTAATAAACTGGTAAACTTTAAATATGTAAAACAACTGTATTATTTATATTCGTTAATGAACTGTAATAAAGTGTGTGCTCTCCCTTTCATTACTGCCGTAACCAGTATTGCTCCGGAGACTATAAGCTGGATCACGAACAGTTGGTATTGATCCATCCTTGAGTAACAACTTTTTAGCGAAACCTACTTTGTATTGATGTAAAATGGTCTAAAATGATTCACGCAGACATAAACGAATTTAGGTATATGGGGGCGCATACCCTTCAAAACAAAACTAATCCACTGCGTCTTCAGCAGCTCAGATGTCGGGAGTAAATGAAGACAGCTATGTTCATTCTTACAACCAACAAAACACCTCAATCGCTTAGGAGACAATGGTGGACAGTGCACAGCTCGCTCAGGGCAGGTCTATGCTAATATGGCATTTTCCATCAGCAGTCATGGGGGGTGCTTGTACAATGTGACATCACATTGTATTGAAAATGAAAACGGCTTTTTCTATGAGACTGTGGAGGTTTCATGGGGATTACAAAAAGGAGTGGGTGGATTTGTATCATTATAGGGTGGTTTTGTACACACACTGACAACACACATTTATGTTCAAACACCATTTTGCATTATAGGTCCCCTTTAAATTAACTGTGAACCATATAAACTGATTCATTAAATAGATCCATTATACATTTATGACTACTCAGGATCTTCAGTGAATAAAGACTTAAATGTCTGTTTGTTTCTCACACAAAGGTTTATTATTTCTCATGAGTCATGTGAACCACTTTTTAAAAAGACCTTTTAGAGCTTTTGTGTCTTTTTTGAAGCTTGCCACTTTCAGTTCCAATTCATTGTTATTGAATGGAAATCAGAAGGCAGTCTTCAGATGTTTTCCTTTCGTCTTCTCTGGAAAAAGGAAAGAAGGTAAGTTAACATGAGGGTGAGTAAATTATGACATAATCTTAATTGTTGGGTAAAGTATGACTGAAAAATATAAAGCATGGTGGAAAGAAACAGAGAGTCACAGTGCTCAAAGGACAATGCCAACATGGTGAATGTAGTTTATCTGGGAATGTATTTATAATACACACATTAATACCGACAGAATGTACTTCATCTGCATTCAAAAAGTAAGTTCTTAATTGAATGAAGTACAAGAAAGTATAGTAATTCAGAGGCATTTGAAGACTAGTTTATGTGTAAACTGCCAAAGCAGCAGTGCTCAGGATCATGTGAGAGTAGGGGCCCTATCTTGCACCCAGCGCAATTGACTTTGTACACCGACGCATGTTTCATTCCTATTTTGCACCCGCGCAAAGCGCGCTTTTCCCTCCACAGAAGCACGTCGCTAAACTAGGGAATGAACTTGCGCTCCCTGGGCGGTTCAGCGCAAAAAAGGAGGCGTGTTCCGGCGCAAACGTTCCCTGGTGCTATTTTACTGTTCCATAAAACAATTGCGCCACTGGCCAGAAAAAACCTAGTCTAAAGTCAGTGGCGCGTTGCGCGTTGTTCATTATGCTATTTTAAGGGCGCATGCTTGACCATAATGTATAGAGTGCACAACGCTCATACACTGTGATTCTCTAATCTACACAGAAGCAGCAGTTTTCATTTTTGCAAATCATATTATTACAAACGATAGATAGATAGATAGATAGATAGATAGATAGATAGATAGATAGATAGATAGATAGATAGATAGATAGATAGACAATTTATTATAAATATAATAATTTATTATAAAAGCATACATCTAGCTTACACATTTACCCACATTATTATATGCCTGTTTAACCGAAGCTAATTTGGGTGTGTTTCTCCCATCCCCAATGTCACTTCTCTCTCTTTTACGGCCGTGACGAGAGCGTTGGTCTCCTCGGCTGTGAACCGCTCTTGGCGCGCACCTGGCAAATCCGCCGTTATAATAGCAATACGCCAAGGAAAAAGTGCGTCTGCTCTTAAAGGGAATGTGAGATGATGCTCTGATTGGTTTATTTCACGTTACACCCAAACCACACCTATGAATAATGAAGCTACTTCAGACCAACCCCTTTTAGATTTGCGCCCGGCGCAAGAGTCATTTATCCCGCCGGGAAAATAGCAACAGCGCCGAGACCCGCCCACAAAGTTACTTGCGCTTTGCGCTTTGACACTTGCGTTTCAGATCGTTAAAATAGGGCCCTAGAAGTGTGTGTATTGAAATGTGTAGATCTGTATCTATTCATCCATTCATTCACTGAATTTTCAGGAACAAGAGGGAGGAGGGAAACTTTGGAAAAAACAAGGTGGAAAAGTAAAACGTGAGCCATTAAGCATGAGGAGCCCGGGTACAAGTGTTTGTTTCTCACATGGCAATGTACTCAAATGGTAATTGCTTGGCATTCAGAATCTATTCCTGGCCGCAGAGACAGAGCTATGTGTCTCTGCATTTGTACACATCACAAAATGGAGCAGCAGGTGCAATCTGTGAAAAGAGCATTGGGTCAAATCTCTGAAACACAGTCAGTCTGGCCAAGCAATTAAAATCTCAAAGTTCTCCATTAATACTAAACACGCAGAAAGACGTGCACTAAATAGTTAGAGGCCGGGACAAACCAAGCTATCGGGCAATGTCGGGTCGTTTTTGACCACCGGTCGGCTTAGTTTTTTGGTGTGTTCCACACCTCTGGCTAGTCGCATGCTGTCGGTTTTTTGGGGGGGGGCGATTAAACGTTGGGCCGTTGGTGCGAGAGAGAACTCTGATTGGCTGTTCAGCTTAACGAACGAGTCAGTGCTCGAGAATAAAAGCGAAAGTGA
This sequence comes from Rutilus rutilus, assembly GCA_021464565.1. NCBI lineage: Eukaryota > Metazoa > Chordata > Actinopteri > Cypriniformes > Leuciscidae > Rutilus > Rutilus rutilus. The sequence continues at coordinate 23,173,411 of JAJAQA010000015.1, read as the reverse complement.
TGAAAGCGAGCAAAGAAGTCAACACGGAGGTGTCACGGTTCACAAATCCTTGTGTTCATTTTATGGATCTGTTGGTGTGTGTTAGGTGTGGGGTCTATGTGTGTTGCTTGTTTGTTGCCTAGTGACCAGCTCATCACTCCAATCAGTCACTTCAGCTGCAGCTAGTTACTGCCTATATCTAGCTGGAGAGAGTAATGCTGGGTGTCGGTTCGTCACTTATGTCTTGTTCTTGTTGCCAGTTACCTCGTCTGAGCTGCCTGCTGTGTTCTGCTCCCCGCGTTCTCTTCTGAGTCCCATGTGGCGCTGGATTACCAGTTCGGGAATTCACATCGACCAGTCTCTTGTAGTGTACCCTGAGTATTCCTTTATGGTTTCGTCTGTCAAGTTTCATCAGTCTCCTGCATCTTGTCTGATCTGAGTATCTTCTCTGTCTAATAAACTGAGTAACTTGCATTTGGATCTGGAACTCGTTATTGTGACAGGAGGCTGTTATAATTTTATGTTATCTTATCAGAGCATTCGAATGCACAAATATTTTCATAATAACATGAGCTGCCTGGAATGAAAGAAGTAATAAGTGTGATAGATATTCAAAATGGTAAGCAAGCACTGCTTTGTCTACAGTTTGTATATCTTCAGTCGTAGGTTCGGTTTCCCTTTTTGAATGATGATAATAAACTATTGATACCTGCTGATATAGACCGATTTTGGTTTCACTTTATTTTGATGGTCCCTTTAACACATTCTGTTGACTATAAGTAATGTTGCACCTACATGTCTGCTAACTCGCATTAGACTAGTAGTAGAGTATTAGTAGACTGGTAGGTTAGAATAAGTTGACGTTGGAAAGTTACTTGTAGTCAGTAGAATGTCTGTTGGAAGACCATCACAATAAAGAGTCAGCAGATATTAAACAGACAGTCTACTTATACTCTAATGAGAGTTAGTTGACATGTAGTTGCACAATGTTCAAAAGGGAACATCAAAATAAAGTGTTACCCAGATATTTATAATTTTAGACTAGAGTTTTTGGTACTGATCCCAGTCCATTTGACATCAGAGTTTGTTGATGTTAAAGTGGTTTTCTTAACCAGCATCTGCATGATTTCTATTATTATAAGATCAGTCTGGCTGACATAATTTTTAAAGTTTACTGCATTTCGCACAACTGCTTGTTCTCTGAATAAATTGTTTTTGAAGAGCAGCTCGCATCTTTTGTAGCCTGACTACGTCAGACTTCGTACTTCCGCTCAATTTCAGTTCGCTTCTATACTCAGTCTGAGATAGCGACCTATCTCCCCGTTTTCCTCCGGCCTCAAAACAGCCGGCCAATCAACGAACAGAGGGCGGGCTGAGAGCCGTGACGTAGACGCTGATTGTACCGTGGATGCGTAGATTTACTTCACATAATCTGCAAAAGTCGTTCACAGCCATGTTCACTCCGGTATTTCGCTCGATGGTTTTGTTTTCGCATCATACATGTGTTTACAGTGGAAGTTAGATGCGGCTGAGCCTGCGCATAACACACGTCATAACCAAACGTTATGTGATTGGCTTACGGGTAACCAATGATTTTAAACTTCAGACAAGACATATATATATGTGTGTGTGTGTTTGTGTGTGTGTGTGATAGTGAAAAGGTTTAAGATTGTTAAATCCAGCTTCCTGGTGTCCAGCATATACAGTAGATATTCTACTGTTCCAGGTAGCAGATGGAAAGCGTCTTTACAGTGCATTGCATCAGAATGATTTCTCATTCATGCAAGGTTTACCCAGCACTCACAAATAAAGGAGACAGATAAGAATCGCTGTCCCATCATCCGTTATTAATATTGACATGCTACCAGACCAATTTAGCTCATCTGTTGCCACCAGATAATGCATGTCTAATATTTCCAATACCAGGTTATTAAGAATGAGGTCACATTGCTGGGAGAAAACAGGCTATATTTATTTGCCTATATTTTTTCATCAGTAGCCTAAATCTCTTTTTTTTTTTTTTTTTTATACCAAAATGATTCTGGAACATTAAAAGATATGTTTACACTACAATCCTAACACTTTGTCTATTGAAAGCACACACAACAACCCAATGATATTTATACCCAATGACAATTATAATTGAGAGATTGATTTAAAACTTTGATACCATGTGAGTGAAATGTTTAATCTAAATCAAATGTCATGATTCATTTTAACTTCCTATTCATCAAAGAATCCAGAAAAAAATATATAATTGTTTCCACAAAAATATTAAGCAGCACAACTGTTTTCAACATTGATAAAGGTTTCTTGATTCAGCAAATCAGCATATTAGAATGATTTCTGAAGGATCATTTGACACTGAAGACTGGAGTAATGATGCTGAAATTTTAATAATATTTTACAATATTACTGCTTTCACTGTATTTTTGATCAGTTTTGAACCAAAATTGACCCCAAACTTTAAGCAGTAGTCTATTTCTGCTAAATGTATGATGCATATTGCTTTAATCAGCTCCGTTTTGGAATGTTTTCATGCTCAGATTATGATGACAAGGTTAGTTCGTAAAATGTAATGGGGAACGTGAGAAAAGAGCAATCAGTCATGAAATTACATTATTCTTTTGAAGATAAATGAGCAAGAAATCAGGAGACATTGATACAATCACATAGTGGCTTTTCTAAAGCTTTGATCCATCCAGTGGCTTTCATGACTAAATGCCAGAGTGATTAGTCTTTTATCACTTCATATTTCATCCACTTGCGTCTTATGATCATCAGCTTTTCATTTTCATTTTCCTTGAAAGAAACACTCAATGATTTTCATTTAATGAGCCGCCTTACACTTACAGACAGTTTCAAACAATATGATTCCATGTTATTTTAAAAGTCCAAAATCTATCAATAATAACAGATAATATTAGTTTGTGAAAAGCTGATGATATAGGTGCTCCCTGTTCCATCAAGAGGTTTTTAACAGCAGCTGTTCTTTGCTATTACCACAGGTGGTTCAAACCAGCACTGAAGCGCTCAAAAATGATGGGAAACTTTCAGGTGTTTCCTCGGCAACCGCTCGGAAATGTGCAGTTGCCTGGAGATGCAACTTTTCCCTTTCAACCAAGCATAGTGAGGTCACGTACAGGTTTAGGGACATAAAAACACTTAACTTCGTGGTAGAGCGTATTCCCTTACACCTCTCTTAAAAAAATAAAAAAAATAAAAAAACACATACCAAGTACCCATTGGAATTAGTATTCTTGTGAATGTATTGGGAAAGCTTGCGAGTCGACAAACCCTTATGACAATTTGTAACTATTTTGGAGAATTGATGGCTAATTCATATTAATTCATAGAATCTCATACGTAAATTTTTGCACAATTTGCTTATGCCCCACTGATGGTAGGGGTGGACTCTCATTGCTTATTTTGTAAATTCCTGTACAAATCACATTTTATGAATTCATATGAAATCACCACCTTGTAAAAGTAGGTTTTCTCATGGCTCAGGTTGGCGGTGCACACAAGCCCCTTTTAGGAGCTGATTATGGCTTACCAATTACCACAGATCCTATTGCAAAGCCTTCACCTCTCCACATCTAGAAAACCTGCAGGAGTGCTTGGTACACAAGGTAGAACATTACTAATAAATGATCTGAGTGGCAAGGATGTTTCTCTGGTTACAGACTAAAATAACGACGTGTTATTTAGAGAGAAAGCGAGATGGTATATGGTTCAGTTTTACCTGACCATAACTAGCTGCTTTACAATGGGTACATTTATTTTCCATTGGATGATTTGATGATTTCTTGTTTTGCTTTTTTTCCCCTTTTTGAATGAAGGTTGGATTACAGCTGAAAACGTTCCCTGAGAAAGGAAACAAGATGCCGGGTCAGACTGATGCTATGGGAACGCTCCTGTGTGAGCTGGTGTCTGAAGTATGTGTACAAACGTGCCACTAAGGGTTGCAACAGTGTATGACCACAATTTAAAAAGAAGAGGGCAGGTTTTTGCCGTCCCAAGACTAAGCATAGACCAACACTTCTAAATCCACCGCTATTCAAGCTCAATTACACAGACTACAATAACACCCGCCAACAACTTTAATAGTTGTTACCATCCTCAGACTAATCATGGATTGCAACACCTCTAACTCTACTGCTATTCTGAGTCTCACCTTTGGCATTATCACAAGCTAAAGTGGGCAGTAGAGGAAGTGGATATTTTTTAGTCTAGGAACTTGTCTGCCAACAGCTTCAACAGAAGAAGGCAGGTATTCTTGCAACCGCCATATTAGCCGCACCCTGTCTCGCAGACTCTAAAAGCAACCCAATCAAGGGGAACAAAACATGAAACTCCATGGGCAGGAGAAAACATCTAAGCTCTCTCAACTGCAAGCTCAACCCTTAACCTTCCCCAACTGCTCTTCCCCTGTTGATCAGCAACAACAAAAGCTCTAACTTCCACAAACTTAACATCTTTACTTAAAAAGAGACATCTCACTCATAAAAATTTGAGGAAAAAAAGAGAAAAATACATTACAGTTTTTTCCGATTGCTAAACAACAGTGAGCACAACTGGAGCTACATGGGCAAAACTCTAACTACAGTCTGCACTACCAACAGTCACCTGAGCTAAACAGTTCACATCACCTGCAAAACTCATTCCAAGCAACACAACTCTTAACACATGGCTCAAAACAGGCTCAGTGCAACCAAACACTATGCACAACCCTCACTGAGATAACACACACTGTCACTCAGAACACACTGAGAGTAAAAACACTAGCATCAAACACCAATACAGAAAATACAAACTTTTCATCTTTACAGTTTGAACAATTTCAGTGACTTCATACAAAGTAATATTTTCTTCAAAGAAAAGAGTGACATTCTTTCACATGATTTATAAATTTTTTTAGAACATAACAATTCTTTAAGGTAAATGAAAATTAGCAGTTTGCTTCAATAGTCTGTAGTAATTTACGCAATTACAGTAATGAGAGAAAAAAGGTAGAAACTAAAAGTACATACTGTAATTCGAACCAATAATTGAGGGGCTAATCCTGCCTCTCTCTAGCATCAGGCCACAGGTTTTCATCAACATCAGTTCCCATCAAAACCCGTCTTCCTTGTTCCATTTCCAAAATTTGTCTTTCTGAGCTCTACCTATATATATATATATACAGTGAGGAAAATAAGTATTTGAACACCCTGCTATTTTGCAAGTTCTCCCACTTGGAAATCATGGAGGGGTCTGAAATTGTCATCGTAGGTGCATGTCCACTGTGAGAGACATAATCTAAAAAAAAAAAATCCAGAAATCACAATATATGATTTTTTAACTATTTATTTGAATGATACAGCTGCAAATAAGTATTTGAACACCTGTCTATCAGCTAGAATTCTGACCCTCAAAGACCTGCTAGTCTGCCTTTAAAATGTCCACCTCCACTCCATTTATTATCCTAAATTAGATGCACCTGTTTGAGGTCGTTAGCTGCATAAAGACACCTGTCCACCCCATACAATCAGTAAGAATCCAACTACTAACATGGCCAAGACCAAAGAGCTGTCCAAAGACACTAGAGACAAAATTGTACACCTCCACAAGGCTGGAAAGGGCTACGGGGAAATTGCCAAGCAGCTTGGTGAAAAAAGGTCCACTGTTGGAGCAATCATTAGAAAATGGAAGAAGCTAAACATGACTGTCAATCTCCCTCGGACTGGGGCTCCATGCAAGATCTCACCTCGTGGGGTCTCAATGATCCTAAGAAAGGTGAGAAATCAGCCCAGAACTACACGGGAGGAGCTGGTCAATGACCTGAAAAGAGCTGGGACCACCGTTTCCAAGGTTACTGTTGGTAATATACTAAGACATCATGGTTTGAAATCATGCATGGCACGGAAGGTTCCCCTGCTTAAACCAGCACATGTCAAGGCCCGTCTTAAGTTTGCCAATGACCATTTGGATGATCCAGAGGAGTCATGGGAGAAAGTCATGTGGTCAGATGAGACCAAAATATAACTTTTTGGTCATAATTCCACTAAACGTGTTTGGAGGAAGAAGAATGATGAGTACCATCCCAAGAACACCATCCCTACTGTGAAGCATGGGGGTGGTAGCATCATGCTTTGGGGGTGTTTTTCTGCACATGGGACAGGGCGACTGCACTGTATTAAGGAGAGGATGACCGGGGCCATGTATTGCGAGATTTTGGGGAACAACCTCCTTCCCTCAGTTAGAGCATTGAAGATGGGTCGAGGCTGGGTCTTCCAACATGACAATGACCCGAAGCACACAGCCAGGATAACCAAGGAGTGTCTGTAACAGTACAGAGACGGATACAATCGCAAGTAAAAGAATGTTTATTTAAAGGTCAGAATACACAGGTCAGGAACAACACTCAGATGAAGGAATGACGCAGGGACTTCAATGGGCAACCCGGTGATGGTGTGCGGTGAACGGCGTGCTCAGGAACCAGGAACAATAAACAATCCAGACGCGTGAACACACAACGAAGCAAATCCACGAAGACAGGAATCCACACGAGGAGATGAGAGCCACACACGGGAACAGGACACGACACCGGGGAAGCCACAACGATCTGACAACATGAGATGGGAATTACTGCACATATAAAGGGAACGGGGATTGAACACAGCTGGCAACAATAATCACCACAATGAGTAACCACACCCACACACACAACACACACACACACATCAGTAATGAGACAGCCGATTCATGAACCGTGACAGTGGCTCTGTAAGAAGCATATCAAGGTTCTGGCGTGGCCTAGCCAGTCTCCAGACCTAAACCCAGTAGAGAATCTTTGGAGAGAGCTCAAACTCCGTGTTTCTCAGCGACAGCCCAGAAACCTGACTGATCTAGAGAAGATCTGTGTGGAGGAGTGGGCCAAAATCCCTCCTGCAGTGTGTGCAAACCTGGTGAAAAACTACAGGAAACGTTTGACCTCTGTAATTGCAAACAAAGGCTACTGTACCAAATATTAACATTGATTTTCTCAGGTGTTCAAATACTTATTTGCAGCTGTATCATACAAATAAATAGTTTAAAAAATCATACATTGTGATTTCTGGATTTTTTTTTTTTAGATTATGTCTCTCACAGTGATGACCTGTGTCGCACCTATGATGACAATTTCAGACCCCTCCATGATTTCTAAGTGGGAGAACTTGCAAAATAGCAGGGTGTTCAAATACTTATTTTCCTCACTGTATATATATATATGTGTGTGTGTGTGTGTGTGTGTGTGTGTGTTTTCACTAACAAGTCTAAAACAAGACACCTGCTTAGCCTTTCAGCTGAAATTGCAATCAGCAGTGTTTGAAAGGCACAAGGCTGAAATCTATTCTGTTTTGAATGTGTGGTTCACAGTTTTGACAGCAGTGTGTTAGCATTTGAACAAAGTGCTGTAAATCCACAGTGTTGTGCAGGTTGTGGTTAAAGTCATGGGATAAGTGTGTAGAGTTTTGAAAACTGTGTTCAAGCAATGAAAAACGAACTAGAGTTTGGTCCACATGAACTGCTGCTGTGCAGACTGTAGTTAGAGTTTTGCACATGTGACTCCAGTTGTGCCCACTGTCATTTAGCAATCGAAAAAAACTGTAAAAGACACGTTAACGTAAAAATATTGAAGCACACACACAGCCCTCCCAGTCATCGCAAGAACAGTGCTCAGAAGACCTAGTCTCACCTCCAGTGTAAATGGCTTGCTACCTCTCCATTAGTTTAGTTGCCCTGATTGGCTAAAGGTTGCTTTATATGAAGAGTTCTAGCAAGGAGGTATGCTGACGCCACATAGGTACAACTCCTCATTCGCAGGGGTGTGGAAGGAGGCGGCCTCACTGATTGTTTCCGCATTGACTTCACTGTCACCACAAAGATGGCAATAATCAAAATCCTTGTTCTTGTGGGGACATTTTTGGTCCCCTTGAGGTAAACTGCTTATAAATCATACTTAGAATTTTTTTAGAAAATTAAAAAATGCAGAAAGTTTTCTGTTTCTGAGATGGGTGGGTTTAGGTGTAGGATTAGTGTAGGGGGATAGAAGATACAGATTGTACAGTATAAAAAGCATTATGTCTATGGAAAGTCCCCATAAAACATGAAAACACATGTTTGTGTTATAAATCATATAGTGATGTTCTGTGTGATGTTCTGTGATGGGTATGTTCTATACTATAAAAGTCATTATGTCTATGGAATGTCCCCAACGTGTGTGTGTGTGTGTGTGTGTGTGTGTGTGTGTGTGTGTGTGTGTGTGTGTGTGTGTGTGTGTGTGTGTGTGTGTGTGTGTGTGTGTGTGTGTGTGTGTGTGTGTGTGTGCGTGTGTGTGTGTGTGTGTGTGTGTGTACAGTAAGAATTCTCTGAAGATAAATCTGCCTTGTTTATCTTTTTGATCTTTTTGATCTTTTTTTTTTTTTTTTTTTACAAAAATCTAACCTTTCATTGAATTAAAACAATTACCATAGCAGTACCATACAGAATGATATCATAATTAATCACGCATTAATTGGAGACAAAATACTGCAGGAGAAAAACTTCATTGACAATTTCAGTCTTTTCTGGAGTCAGAGACAACTGTTTCATCGGGATGGCCATCACCCAAACAAACTTGGTTCAAGAGTGTTAAAGGACAATATCTACTTCTCCCTCAATCATCCTTCTGCAGTGTGTGCCAATCTGAACGACACACACACACCTGGAAACAGTATGAATGACCACAGGACTTCACTTCAGCAGCAAAATGGACATGCGGTTGACATATCACACAAGGACAATGATAACACCACTTCGCCACAACAACCTCTGCTCACGGACACTGGTTACCTGCTCACCTGGCTAGAAGACAGCTGCAGTGCAACAGTCCTAAATGAAACATCCCCTCCTAACTTTACTTTTATGAGTTTCTGCAGAGCTGTTAAGAGAGGTGGGGGTCTAGCTGCTCTTTTTAAAGATATCTATCAATGTAAGAAAATATAATTTGGGAATTACCCGTCTTTCGAATATTTGGGTACTGTGTTAAAAGGTGCTCCACGCATTTTACTTATCATTATTTACAGGCCTCCAAAATACTCTCCAGTCTTTGCTGAGGACTTTACAGAACTGTTATCAACAATTACCTCAGAGTTTGACTGTTTTGCCATTGCTGGAGATTTTAACATCCACATAGATAATGCAGAAAACAATATGGCAAAAGAAATCAAAACTGTTTTAAGAACTTTTGATCTGACTCAGCATGTACATGGACCCACACACAATCGTGGACACACTCTAGATTTACTTATCAGTAAGGGTCTAAACATTTCATCGATTGTTATTAAGGATGTAGCACTGTCTGATCATTTATGTATTTTCTTTGATATATTGATCTCTCCTACTATTGAAGCTAGATCTGTGTCTGTCAAGAAGAGATGCTTAAATGAGAACACTAGTGTACTATTTATGAAGGCTATATCCTTAACACCAAGCATATCTGCTGACTCTGTTGATTTTCTCCTTGATTCTTTTAACTCAAAAGTTAAAAGTGTAATTGATGATATTGCTCCTGTTAAAGTCAGGAAGAAGAGTGGCAGACAAAAAGCACCTTGGAGAAACTCAACAGCAGTGCAAAATATGAAAAGACAATGCAGAAAAGCAGAGCGCATGTGGCGGAAGACAAAACTTGTAGTCCATTATAACATCTACAACGACAGCCTTCATGCTTTCAATATGGAACTAGGCAAAGCTATACAGACTTTCTTCTCAAATATTATAAACAGCAATTTAAACAACACACGCACTCTTTTTGCTACTGTAGAGAGACTGACAAACCCCCCCAAGCCAGATTCCCAGTGAAATGCTCTCAGACAACAAGTGCAGTGAGTTTGCTTCTTTCTTCTCTGAGAAAATCAATAATATCAGAAAGGTGATCAGCACATCCTTGAGTTGCTCTGAGGTCAGACAGATCAGACCACCTGAGAAAGTAGTTACTATGTCTGATTTCAAAGAAATTGATGGCAAAATTTTGGAAGAAACCGTACAGCACCTTAAAACATCAACCTGCACTCTTGACACACTTCCCACATCTTTTTTCAAAAGTGTGTTAAACAGTTTAGAAGCAGATCTTCTAGAAGTGGTAAATGCCTCACTTCTCTCTGGGAGTTTTCCAAACTCCCTGAAAAGTGCAGTTGTCAAGCCCCTCCTGAAAAAAAGCAATCTGGATAAGACCATATTAAGCAACTATAGACCGATCTCAAATCTTCCTTTCATATGCAAGATCATTGAAAAAGTTGTCTTCAATCAGCTGAACAAATTCTTAAGCTCAAATGGATACTTTGACAATTTTCAATCTGGTTTCCGACCGCACTACAGCACAGAGACAGCGCTCATAAAGATAATAAACGATATTCGCTTAAATACTGATTCAGGCAAATTATCAGTGCTGATACTACTCGACCTCAGTGCTGCATTTGACACTGTCGATCATAACATACTTCTTGACAGGCTGCAAAACTGGGTGGGGCTTTCTGGGATAGTCCTAAAATGGTTCAGGTCATACTTAGATGGGAGAGGTTATTATGTGAGTATAGGAGACCATAAGTCTGAGTGGACATCCATGACATGCGGAGTCCCTCAAGGCTCAATTCTTGCGCCACTCCTCTTCAACCTGTACATGCTCCCAATGAGCCAAATAATGAGAAAGAACCAAATTGCTTTCCACAGCTATGCAGACGACAAACAGATTTACTTAGCCCTATCGCCTAACGATTACAGCCCCATTGACTCACTGTGCCAATGCATTGATGAAATCAACAGTTGGATGTGCCAAAACTTTCTTCAGTTAAACAAAGACAAAACTGAAGTCATTGCGTTTGGAAACAAAGATGAAGTTCTCAAGGTGAACGCATACCTTCACTCTAGGGGTCAAACAACTAAAAATCAAGTCAGGAATCTTGGTGTGACACTAGAGTCAGACCTTAGTTTCAGTAGTCATGGTAAATGGTAAATGGACTGCATTTATATAGCGCTTTCACAGACCCAATGGCCACCAAAGCGCTTTACAATATTGCCTCACATTCACCCATTCACTCACTCATTCATACACCGACGGCGGTGTCAGCCATGCAAGGCGATCCAGCTCGTCGGGAGCAGCTGGGGTTAGGTGTCTTGCTCAAGGACACCTCGACACTTGGTCAGGTGGAACCGGGGATTGAACCACCAACCTTCCGGTTTGTAGACAATCTACATGAACCACTGAGCCACTGCCGCCCCAGTAGTCATGTCAAAGCAATAACTAAATCAGCATACTATCATCTGAAAAATATTGCAAGAATTAGATGCTTTGTTTCCAGACAAGACTTAGAGAAACTTGTGCATGCTTTCATCACCAGCAGGGTGGATTATTGTAATGGACTCCTCACTGGCCTTCCCAAAAAGACCATAAGACAGTTGCAGCTCATACAAAACGCTGCCGCCAGGATTCTGAGCAGAACCAGAAAATATGAACATATCACACCAGTCCTCAGGTCTTTACACTGGCTCCCAGTTAGATTTAGGATTGATTTTAAAGTATTATTACTGGTATATAAATCATTCAATGGCCTAGGACCTCAATACATTGCAGATATGCTCACTGAATATAAACCCAACAGATCACTCAGATCATTAGGATCACATCAGCTAGAAATACCAAGGGTTCACTCTAAGCATGGCAAATCTGCTTTTAGCTATTATGCCAGCCGCAGCTGGAACCAGCTTCCAGAGGAGATCAGATGTGCTCCTACAGTAGTCACTTTCAAATCCAGACTCAATACACTTCTGTTTAGCTATGCATTTACTGAATGAGCACTGTGCCACTGTTCGTCCGACTGTTTGTACTGTACTGTATTTAAAAAAAAAAATTTTTTTTATTATTATTCTTATTTCTTTTTATTATTTTAATTTCTTCTATGTAAAGCACTTTGAATTGCCATTGTGTATGAAATGTGCTATATAAATAAACTTGCCTTGCCTTGCCTTACTATTCTGTCACAATGGACTGTACTCCTGAAGTCAGCCATACTGAACAACTTTCTGTTTTGTTGAGAATTGTGAATTTTATCTCATCTGTGCAGCACTGGGCAGCACTACAGAAACTGTGAAATCTTTGTCAACAAAAAGCTCGAATTGATAGTGTGAAGGTGGTATGTTACCAGCTGCCAGGGAATGTGGAAGCCCTGTCTGCCCTCCAGACATTTACTATGAAGAAAAAGAACTCAATGTCCATGGCAAACAGCATACAGAAAGAGCCAATGACCTGGCGTTTTGTCCTATGTGTGGTGATCTGGTACAATGTCTTGTATCAGATTAAACATGTGAGTAAAATTATTTCTCTAGAAACACTGAAAAAGGAAACTAAGGGAGTGCAAACATACTTGAATAATTTCAGGGTAAGTGGACTTGCTGCCTGTCAAACGGATGCAAGAGGGATAACAGAAGCTCTAGATATTGACATTACATTGCCTCAGAAAAGACAACGCAAAATATCATGGCATTCCTATATGAGGGCAGAGATCAGACACAATCCACTTCAGAAGGGTCTTTCGGAAGATATTTGTTTCTGCCCTTGGCTGACACAGCCATTGAAAGCTTCAGTGACCGATTCTGTAAACTGGAGGATTTTTATGCCCTAAGCAATCCTATCCATCCCTAAAATCAAAAATAAAATAGGTGAATAACAGTGAAGCACCTAACCCTGAGCCTAAACTTGACATAAAATGTAAACTTGTCCCTCGAATCTGATTGATTGACTGGAAAAATGTTCCAGGAACTTAGTGAACTTAGTGAAATCACGTTCACCATGGTTTTCTGCTGTAGCCCATCTGCTTCAAGGTTTGATGTGTTGTGTTCAGAGAAGCTCTTCTGCAGACCTCGGTTGTAACTAGTGGTTATTTGAGTTACTGTTGCCTTTCTATCATCTTGAACCAGTCTGCCCATTCTCCTCTGACCTCTGGCTTCAACAAGGCATTTTTTCCCACAGAACTGGCACTCACTGGATATTTTATCTTGCTCTGACCTTTTTTTTGTAAACCCTAGAGATGGTTATGCGTGAAAATCCCAGTAGGTCAGCAGTTTCTGATTTCTATATTTCATATATATAACCTTGTGCCTCGATGGAAAATACATCTTGAATTTATCCAGAAGTGGTGATGGTGTTAATCTTTGCGTTTGCTCCTCTGAGGCCACAGAAAGCCTGCAATCATCCAGATATTGACAAGCAGACACACTACAATCCATAAACAGCGTCAAGGGAATAATTGTGTGTGTGTTTGTTGGGGGGTGGGGGGTCTTAATCACCATGATGTTGTTTGGCAAAGAAAAAAGAGGTCACACTCTTTTCAGCACTTTGCCTGAGGTGATAAACGAGTGTGTTCAGTGCAATGGCCAAAATGGAAGAAGACACGGTAAAAGAAAGACGTGTCAACATCTCTGAAAAAGGCGAGAGAGATTGGGGGGGGGGGGGACTGATAGACAGAAAGTGGGTGTAGAGATGAGAAAAGGACAATTTTCCCCTTGAAATGAAGAAAAATATTGTGAAGGCAAATTTGAATGGAAATGAGAGAATATTAAGTAATATTCAATAGGCTATATTTAGCATATTTAACATTTAGTTAACACATTTATATTTTACATATTATTTTACATAACAATTTTTGGTGTCCACAGAAGAGCATCATCTGTGTCCACATGTATCAGTGGCAGAGGTGTCTTGCGGTCTGTGGTCTAGTCTGTGTATAAATAGAGCAGGACATGTCTCCAGGGAAGGCCACTGTGTCAATATCACGCACACATACCACACACACACACAAACACAAATGTTAGTTTTTTTGTCATGGTGGAGATTTTAATGGACTTTTAATGCTTTATACAGATTATATTTAATCCTCTAAACCTAAACGTAACCCTCAAAGTCCCCCTTTGGTGAATATCAAGCTTTTAATGTTGTTTATATGTCTAAGTGGTGTTTTTAACATGCTTTAAGACAAACTATGTACAAACTGCTTTGGAGAAAAGTGTCTGCCAAATGCATAAATGCAAAATGTATATATATATACACTACCGTTCAAAAGTTTGGGGTCAGTAAGAATTTTTATTTTATTTTTGGGGGAAAGAAATAAAATAAATCAATACTTTTATTCATCAAGGATGAGTTAAACTGATCAAAAGTTACAGTAAAGACATAATGTTAGAAAATATTGTATTTTAAATAAATGCTGTTCTTTTGAACTTTCTATTCATCAAAGATTTTTGAAAAAAAAATTGTACACAACTGTTTTCAACATTGATAATAATAATGAATGTTTCTTGAGCATCAAATTATCATATTAGAATGATTTCTGAAGGATCATGTGGCACTGAAGACTGGAGTAATGATGCTGAAAATTCAGCTTTGATCACAGGAATACATTACAGTTTAAAATATATTAAAATAAAAAACAGTCATTTTAAATTGTCATAATATTTCACAGTATTACTGTTTGTTTGTTGTTGTTGTTGTTGTTGTTGTTGTTTTTTATCAAATAAATGCAGCCTTGGTGAGCAGAAGATACTTCTTTTAACAACATTAAAAATCTTACTGACCCCAAACTTTTGAACGGTAGTGTGTATATATATATATTTATTCTGCTTTAGTTGTCCCAGGCCCTACTTTTAGGTTTCTTTTTTGATTTATACTTTTTTGCTATCTAGCCCCTTATTTGTTTTTCTCTCTAGTTCCCTGCAGTGTTACAGTCTTGTTTTTCTTTTGTCTGCATCTCCATTCATTTATAGATTTTTTTTGTTTCTTTATTTTGTTCTCTCTATAGTCATATTTTTTGACAGTTTTTAATCTTGCTATTGTTTCTCTTTTTGTGGCCATCTCTTTTTTGGGGCAGTCTCATTCCTGACCAGTCAGTTCTCTCATTGTGTCTTGCCCCTATTGTTTGGACTTTGTTCCCGCCTCACTAAACTTGTGCTGTGTCTATTGTTGTTAATAGATACCAGAATGTGTCAGTGTACTACGAGACGAACAGTAACTTGTGCATTTTTAATGAGCAAGTACATTTATCGCAAACCTGTTCTGACTCTTCATGTACTTAAAATTCTTTTTTTCTTTTTTTTTTTCTTTTTTTTTTAGGACAATATTCTTGTTAAAAAAAATAATACCAGTGGTCTTTATTTGAGATGCTACTAAAAAGCTGTTTGATGTCACACCCACAGCTGCTGTTTCTTTTGATTCACATCAAGAGCCTCTATTTCCAGTCTCCCTCCTCTCTTGGGGTACAACCATAGGGTGTCAACTAGGGTACAACGGTTTGAAGGTCCAAATTTCAATGCAGCTTCAAAGGTCTTTACACAATCCCAGCTGAGTAATAAGGGTCTAGTGAAACGATCTGTAAAAAAAAAACCCACACATTTATATCCTTTTTAACCACAAATGCTCGTCTTGCTCTAGCTGTGATGCGCCACCCATTACCGAATCACGTTGAAAGGTCACATGTAATACATAATTTAGTAATGAAAAAAATTATCATTAATAAAGTATGAAAATACTATTATGAAGCACATTATACTGTAGATATAAATCAAGAATAAAGCATTTACAGCTATAAACTGCTTATTAATGTCTATTAATGCTTTATAAATTATAAATTAATGATTTACTAATGCTTAACTAAGAATTCATAGTACACGTTATTATAAATTGTTAACAAAAAATCAGAAATATAAAAATATTAACATTGATAATAATAAGGAAGGTTTCTTGAGCAGCAAATCATCATATTACAATGATTTCTGAAGGATCATGTGACACTGAAGACTGGAGTAATGATGCTTTGCCATCACAGGAATGAATTACATTTTAAAATATATTCAAATAAAAACAGTTATTTTTGAATTTTGTAATAATATTTCACACTATTAGGCCTACTGATAATAATACTTTCTCATTTTAATACTTGCATAATAATTATAATACTTACATAATACTTATACTGCATTTTAATCCTATCATTCTGTTTTAAACTGCAATCATCATAATATAAGCTGTAGTCAAATTTATTGAATTCCAAATTCCAAATGATGTCAAAATTCCATATCTGCTTTTCTTATAAAAAAAATCGTCTTATTATGTGTGATTCATCAGTGCATTTTTTTACAATGAAAGAAAATGTTTGTCTTTGTAATCGTTCATCAAACTTGTTTTTCTTCTGAAAAGACTTTCTTTTCCAGCTATGTTAGCTTGTACTACAGAGACGTTTAATGATGAACTGCCCATACAGTGGTTCTCTATATTTAAAGGATGTCAAGACACATACAGTTCTACTTTCACACAAATACTGAAATATTTCTCTCTCTGAGCATCTTCGAGAGTGGCATCAAATGGCTGACGGGTTTCCTCCTTTGAGGCTTTGATGTTCTGGAATAAGACCTGAAGGCTGTTCGCTAACAAGATGTTTCAGTGAGCTTCCTGAGTTTGAGACCTAAATAGAAAGACTGCTCTAAAAGGTTACATGATCTCTGTGAATGTTCCTGAATATATACTCTCTCTCTCTCTCTCTCTCTCTCTCTCTCTCTCTCTTTCTTCTTCTTCCTCCTCAGTCTCTGTTCTCTTTTACCTCTCCTGTCCTCCCAGACTCTTTCTGTTTCTCTTCTTACACAGTTGTTTCCCCCTTATAATTCTAAATTTAATTCTATAATTATAAACCCCTTATAATTCTCTCTCTCTCTTGCAGTAATGCCTTTGCGTGCACCTGCTACTATTTAAAATGCGCCGCCATTTATTTCCAATGAGCAAACTATAAAAGAACTGAGTCGCTTTGGAAAGTTTGAATGTAATGTCTTTTCATAGCAAAAAAAAACAAAAAAACAAAACAAAGTCAAGACTAAGAAAACCGGCCCATAGTTGTAAAGGAGGTAATGATTACAGAAGAAAAAAAAAACTTTCGGGGTTAATAATAAGGATTCGGAGGCTACGGTTTCGGCAGGTGAACCCAGCGTTATTCCTCAGACTGGTTCTCCACCCAAGAAGAGTGCTTTAGATTCAAGTTCAAAGTCAGAGGTGAGTGGGTTTATTTCATCTATGCGAGCTGGTGATAATGCTGTAGGCCCGATTGTTTTGAAGGATGAAGTTGTTGCTGTTAAAGTTGATTTTTTAAGTTGATTCTTAGCAAAAAAACACTGTTCTTTCAAAATTATATGCTCATTGTGTAATTAAAGTAATTATGTGTAATTACTTCCACCAACTAATCAAGTATTCTCGTATGCGTAGAATCTGCCATTCAGAATACATACTAGCGAGTCGCTCGAATGGCGGCAGCCATGTTGCACCTCCATCTTGAAAATACATTAGCCAAAGACCAAAGAGGGACATACCTGGAAATTCAAGCTTTGCCTTTCGCGCTTTTACACTCAGTGGCACTGAATGCGAATGCGAGGGTGAGATTACTCGTGACTGGAATAATACGGCCACCATAGGAGTTAAAACGCTCTCGGAATGGGAGGGGCTAGAAAGTAATATTCAGTTGGTAGTCATATAATTTCACCGCTAGATGGGAGAAAATCTAACTCAGTGTAGCTTTAAGGATAAGGAATTTGTTTAATGGTGATAAGGTTTGGAGTGTTAGCGGGTTACAGAATAATGTTAGCCTATATAGAAATCTAGACGCACCCTAGCGGCAGCAAAATGTATTTTGCTTCCAGGGTAGTCTAGCAACTCTCCATAGACCTTCAGCTGCAAAAACCTAAATTGGGTCAGGCCAATCACGTCGTGTATAGAGTAGGCGGTGCGGGCTTAACAAATGAGGACAGAGTTGCGACGGTTTCCTGCTACTTGAAAACAAAGAATGGCTGCTGCTGGAGAACAGTCTTTCGAATCGGCTTTGGCCGCGACTCTGGAGGACTTGGAGTTAAGTTTTTCTTTGAGAAAAGAGCAAAGAACGGCACTTAAGTCATTCTTAAAAGAGGAAGATGTGTTCGTAGTTTTGCCCGGCCAGATTCAAAAGTTAAATCTTTCAAGTAACGTTAGCTCCGCTGTTGGGAAAACGCTCTGGTTGGTTGAAGCGCTGTCCTATTGCGTGCAGAGGGAATTTGAAAGACAGCCGTTTATCCCGCCCCTCGGATTGAGCCGTGTCTATGGTGAGTTGCCAGACGTAACATCTTGATGTAGGTCTGGCTTGCCAGCCTAGAATAATGTGCTTGTGGAGAGTGAAAACAGTGATGAAGAACTGATGGAGGATTGACTGCAGTCAGTCTTTGGAGGACGTTTATTCTGTCGAAGAATTAAATGAGTTTCTGGATTTAAAGGCACAATATGGAATTTTTCGCCACTAGGGGTCGCTAACCTATTTACAATAACAAAGGCGTAGTTTGATGACGCAACACATGCTAAGAATTATGGATGTTGTCGTCAACGTCAAGCCGGCCGATCTAATAATGTTTATGGATGACTGAATACATCGATGCTTTTATCATGACTGTGATATGAAGCAGTTCGGGATTGATAAGAGACAGCTATCAGCTCCAAACGCGATGCGAGTCCCACGGATATAAAAGGAATATGGACATTTCATTCTACCGAACTACACGCAGAATTACTACTCACAGGTCAGTTTACTAGACAAATTAAACTTGTGAGGTAATGCAGCACTGTTTCACTTGGTCTAACATTACACTATCACTCTAAACTGCATTTGAATGTGTTGAAATGTATACGTTAGTTTGTCTGTATGAGACTAGCAGTAAGCTAGATCAACATTAGAATAACATACAGCTCATATTCTAACATTTTATCATTGTTGAACTATATAATATTGATTAGTTTTATGTAAATGTGCTCACCTGTTTAATAAAGTACATGTAGGAGTTGTCGAAGTCTCGGACGTGGAGCTCTCGTTTATATACTGTCTATGGGAGCTCTCGGCATCTCGAAAACACCGCGCTGATATTGATTCTCGGTTTAGTTGTCCTTTTTTATCCAAAGTCTGCTTGCCATGGTCCATAATGTTTGAACGAAACAACAACAGCGTGCAGATAGACATTGCGAACTACACAGTTGTCCGCGTCAGTTTGGTTACTATCAGAGGGCTCTGGGTCATAGCTCTGGTTGCCATGGCAGCACGAGCGGAAACCAGAGACAACACGGATATGACGGCATTGACGGCGACAAAACGGAAATAAAGACACGGTCCGTGTCTTCGAATTAAAATATTAATTTCTCTGGATTTAGAAGTTAATTGGAACTGTCGGGATAATGTAAATACACAACTTTAAAAAATATATAACATAGATATAGTGATTTTTTATATTTTTAAAGCAAAAAAAAATACATATGTGACCCGATCTGGCGAAATGAGTCGGAAGTCGCAAAGTTCCATTTTAAGATATGGGCCGTTTATGTGGAAAAACAATGAAATAATATTTTTTATTTTATTTATTTTTTTGTGCTAAATTTCAAAGAACAGACATTCAAAAATAATCTCCTAAAGTTTCGTAGTCCAGATAATTGAGTAAAGGTATTTAAATGACTATTAAAGTTTACAAAGTTTTACTAAATTCGCTGGAAATGAATATTGCTTTTCTCAACTCCTCTCATCACCTCTGAGCATTTCCCGGGTATCCCCTGAAACGTCTCTGCTCTCCAAATATGGTGTTACACGTTGTATAGAACCAATCAAAAAGCTTAGAAATGTACACAAACGCTGATCATTTGTCAATGGGAAGCCCCATTTCGACTGACCGGCACGCGATTGGTCCAGCCATCCTCCTGTCAGACTCGCGGCGCTCTGTTTAAACAAGCTAGCAGATCTCCTCAGAAAGATTAAATATTATTAATTTGAGAAATGTCGCTGTCAAAAGAGAGCAAAGTCGCCAAAAGCGTTGAACTCACTTGAGGCTTCTAACCTAAGCTCTGCTGCTGGTCATCAAGAGTGGCTAAGGCTAGTCAGTGATTGTTTTGGATCTGGAGACTTGTCATCCTCTGATGATTTATCGTGTATGGATGTGAGTGAGTGCAATTATTCTGTGAGTGTATTTATCTGCAAGGAGAATATATTACAATGTGTTTAACCCAATATTTAACTGTTGGTATATCCGTTATGAATATGTTACACTGTTATTGTCAACTAGCCTACACAAAGATATGATTGCATAGGCTAACATTATTTGTTCTCGGTTTCCTTGTCTCTCTGCCTCTCTCACTTTCTCTCTCTCTCACACACACACACACACACACACACACACACAGAGAGAGAGAGAGAGAGAGAGAGAGAGAGACACACACACACACACACACACACATACACACACACACTCTCTCTCAAGCAAAACTGTAGCACCTCTGTTCAATCTTTCTGATTTTAGTAAATGTTTGTAAAAGTGCCTTTTAAATTATTTATTCAAATAAAAACTTTAAAATAATTTGAGCTTCAGCCTGGCATAATAGCATATATTAATGTCTTTGGTCAAATTAAGCTGTACAATAAATAGTTCATCCCTTTAAATGCAATGGATTTTGAAAGATATCAACAAAAAACGGGCAAAAAACTTTAAAAGCGATTTTCTCAGGTTTTCAATTGGAAAAAGAGGGCAGACGACCATAATTCAAATGTGTATATATTTACAACCATTCAAGGTATGACTTTGACTAGGATATCATTTGAAAGCTTATGGTCTCCTCTTTCCAGTAATACCAAAATATCAGTTTTGAAATTTGGGTCACTGTGACTCATTTTGCTGGATCAGGTCACATATTGTGCCTTTAACTAAAGGGAAAAAGGTTGATGTTGCAAAAAAAATTCCCCGATGTTAAAAAGTTTCTAAAATCAGTGTCAATAGCTCAGAAGACTATGAGGTAATTTCAAAACAAAAATTATTTCGGCTGAAAAAGTTTCTAACAAATGTACGTAAAACTCACAAGGATAACGTAAAACTGTCAAAATGGAAAAAATCAAGCACATGGGTGTGGGATCTATCCAAATTTGTGATTTGTTTTTCTGTCATTTGTTGTTTTTTCCCTCTCCCCTGCAATGCAGATTCTTAGACTAGGATCATTAAATGTGAATGGGCTGAGGGATGGAGGAAAAAGAGTTTTACTCTCTGAGTTCTTGGGCTTAAAGATTCAGAAGCAATATTTTTACAAGAAACACATAGTGATATAAAAGATGAATCTGAGTTAAATTTGTGGTGGGAAGGAAAGCTTTGTTTAAGCCATGGCACAAATGTTAGTGCAGGTGAAGCGATTTTATTTTCAACTCACCTTAATGTTAATATTTTATCAGAAATAGAAAATCAGAAATAGAACAAGAGATTTTACACATCACATCTGGTATGATTCAGAAATCTAATTCATCTTCAGCTGGTATTTTAGGTGAAAAGAAATGAGATCTAGAAGATTTGTTGCAAGTGCGGGCAAAGGTTCCCTGATAAGATCTCGTTTTATGTCTGTACATGAGATAGATGCTCCTACTGCTTATTTTTTTAATTAAGAAAAAGTGTCAAAACAACAAAATGAAATGTATTGTTTGACAAAACCTGATGGACGAAAGACTTTTGATGCAAAAGAAATGAGAAAGATTGCGGTGGACTTTTATGCAAACTTGTATAGAAAAGAAGAAACGGATACTGAATGCGTGTTAATACTGCAGCAGTTCCCTTCACTTACTAAAACGCAGAGTGAGAATCTGGACAGTTCTGTATCATTTGAGGAGTTAACTGATGCCATTAAACAGATGAAGCCTGGAAGAGCACCTGGAATTGATGGACTATCGGTGGACTTCTTTAAAGCTGTGTGGAACTACTTCGGAAAAGACTTTTATGAGGTGATCCAAGAGTGTTTTAAAGAAAAACGCCTTCCCACAAGTTGCCAACGGGCAGTATTAACATTATTACCAAAAAAGGGTGACTTGAGTGATCTTAAAAACTGGAGGCCTGTGTCAATTCTAACAAATGATTATAAGCTAATAGCTAAAGTGTTGGCAAATAGGCTGAAATCTGTATTAGGAGATGTAATATATCAAGATCAATCTTACTGCATTCCAGAAAGAACCATATATGATAACATTATTATGATCAGAGACATTTTAGATTACTCTAGTCTAAACTATATGAAGAGAATGTTGGCTTTCTGTTCCTGGATCAGGAAAAAGCATTCGATAGAGTGGATCATGGTTTTCTGTATGAAACAACGAGTGCTTTTGGGTTTGGAGATGGTTTTATTTCTTGGATCAAACTCTTATATATGAATGCCTCTTGTATTCTAAAAATAGATGGTGGGTTAAGTAAAACAATAAGGTTGGTTTAAAGGTATAATGCCCACTGTCTGGTCAGTTATACGCTTTAGCAGTGGAACCACTCCTATGTATTTTAAGAAAAGAACTGTCTGGTCTAAAGGTTGATGGTAACTGCAATGCGTTTAAGTTAACAGCATATGCAGACGATATTACTGTAATTGTGAAAGATCAAAGAGATATTGATGTTGTTAAAGCAGAACTCGGCAACTCTAGCGAACTCTAGTCACTTCTTCGCTGATTTTCCCTTTTGTTGTCGCATGTTTTCCCCACGAGCTCCCCCTACAGCTGTGGGGGGGCGTATATTTCACAACACGGTCGTGAAAAACTCACTTGCGGCAGCCTCCTCCCCCTCTCTACCGCTGCTCATGTGCGTTTGTTTTGATTGGAGCAAGCCAACTGTATCGTGTGGAGCTATGTCTACCGAGGTGGGTAATCTGGTAATACATCATACATGCGTGTGTGTTTATGTCGAATTGCCGTAAAGCAATTTGTGTTTCGCGCTCGTTCTCGTTCTTGCTTCTCACGAGACTTCCAATTTCTATCTTGCCGGGACGGTAGTCCCCAAGTTGCAAGGTTGGTTTTCCACCTGGGAACGCTGGGGGGAGCGGGGAAAGTCACCAATATCACCAGAACAGGTTGTTTATCCATCCAAATGATTTCTAGACAGTTTTATTAAGTTAAAAAAGTTACCAAGTTCTGCTTTAATTACAGTATCTCTTTAAATGAGAGAGCGTCATCTGCAAAACTGAACTGGAGTAAAACAGTATCCTTTTGGCGCAATGATAAAGAGAAATGCTGTCGTGTGTAACGCAAAGTTGAATATTGTTGCGCAGAGAGAGAAAAACAATGTGGTGGTCGGAGGAAAAGATGCACGAGAGATGAGAGATGACGTATTTTTCCCGGGTTTAATAAAATGACTTAAACGTCACACTCGTCCGCATACATGGGGATTGAGTGAGGAAAAGTATACAAATAAACATTCAACTCAGGTCACAAAATATAAAAGGAAATACAAGGAAGAGTACAAAAGTCGATAGAGTGGTTATCTCTTCTCCTCACCTGTCGAATCTATTACTGACACTCAACGCACATGTGCAGTTCTCATTTTACCTCAGATTACCATAAAAGCACAAAGTGACCGTTACACATGTCAATGCAAAACCTGTTATCCCTGGAAATGTAAAGTGGGAAAAAGATGGATTTAAGTTTTTAGGCATCTTTTTAGGTTCAGAAGTACATCAAAGAAAAAACTGGGAAGGTGTTAAAGATAAAATTTGTAATAGATTATCAAAATGGAATTGGATTTTACAGTACATAGGCTATGGACTTTTGGAGATTTTGAGATTAATCCTTAGAAGAATTTTGCCTTTGCCTGCTCATCAGGCTGGCCCCGACACTCTCCATATGAAAGACGGAACATTAACACCTCTGTCCTGCACCCCCACGATAAAGCAACTATTGCCTTCTCCAAACCCCCCACAGGCTAGCTGAGTTTGCAAAACAAAACAAAGAGTTTGCCACTGGTCGTGGTGTGCCAAAACACTTAAAGGAGAACTCCGGTCAATTTTAACATTGAGCTCATTTTTTTGTACATTTGGAGTGCTGTCAATACAGAGAACAACGACAAAAATCGGTGTTGCCTACACCGAGTTATTCTATTTTTAAAATTTGCACCCTATTGACTTCAATGGGGCAAGTAGTAAGCCTGCTTTTTAGCCTCTTAACATCCTTTAAGTGTCATTACAAGTGCACAGAAAATGTGAGTGATTCCTTCCGAGTGAACACGAGTGGATCTGACTGCAGTAGATGTTAGAGATATTAATAAAAATGAAGTTAATTCAGCCAGCGCTCATACCTTTGTTTACATCCTGTTTTCGGTGGAAGGCCATAGTAATCGATTGTCGAGTTCACGCGCGTGATCATAGGTACTAAACCTATGCGCGTGAACTCGACAATCGATTACTATGGCCTTCCACCGAAAACAGGATGTAAACAAAGGTATGAGCGCTGGCTGAATTAACTTCATTTTTATTAATATCTCTAACATCTACTGCAGTCAGATCCACTCGTGTTCACTCGGAAGGAATCACTCACATTTTCTGTGCACTTGTAATGACACTTAAAGGATGTTAAGAGGCTAAAAAGCAGGCTTACTACTTGCCCCATTGAAGTCAATAGGGTGCAAATTTTAAAAATAGAATAACTCGGTGTAGGCAACACCGATTTTTGTCGTTGTTCTCTGTATTGACAGCACTCCAAATGTACAAAAAAATGAGCTCAATGTTAAAATTGACCGGAGTTCTCCTTTAACTATAAACTTCAATATTTCATTCAAAACAATCTCAAAACGCTTTGTGACATTTTGAAAAGCCGTGGATGCATTACTGCCACTGGAACCATGAACGCAACAGAATACTGGTTCTGATTTTATTGTTTGTCATTTAAACGTCATATATATATATATATATATATTTTAACAGAACTGCTTTTGAAATTACGATTGGAATTATTATAGGCTACAGAATTAAAGTCATTGTATAATATTTGTTCCTTAGTGTAAAATGGAAATGCATGGTGATTTTATTTTGTAAATAGGCTATAAGCAAAAAACTATGTTTTAGAACTAGACAAATCTCTCTGCATCAACAATAGACTATAAAATGCATTAATAGGCTAATATAAAATATCAATAGTCCCAGTTAGTTCGGGATTCGAACCCGTGTCATCTAAATGACCGTAACGTAAGTTCAACCACTCGGCCACGATTCACTCGTTGCAACATGGCCTAACGTTCCAGTGTGTGTTCGCTCAAACGAGCGAGAAGAGCTCTTCATTCAAATGAACGCGCCGCCGCGTTTGTCGAACACTAATTTAAGATGCCAGAATAAAACCTGGCTTTAGAACAATGCATAGCGCCACTTGTCGTGGTGTGCCAAAAATTTTACAATAATTTAGTTTCATTTATTTCAGTGTTAATGTTTGAGTTAAACAATAGTAGGCCTAAATAATAGGCCTATTTATATATATATATGAAAAATATGCCTATTAGGCTTAGGGTTTTATATTTAACCCACTTACATTTAAAAATACGGCAATTGCTGCTGTTTTGCACAATGTCCCTTTGCGCCACCTGGCGGTCATTTCGGGAACGACTTTGAAATGCGGCTGGTTTATTTTTTGCGGCGGTATTAGGCATTCTGGTTGTCCACCATCTGTACCTCAATTATCATAGAGGGAGAGGTCATAAATAATCTTGCCGCCTCTATTTTATGGCATAAATTAATTGTGTTAAAGGAACACTCTGAAAAATCCCCCCCCCCCCCCTCCCTCTCACTTCTGTCATTAGAACCAACGTGACTTTTTACTGCGCCGAGTCGAAGTGCTCCCGTGTCCCAAGTGCTATTCCGCCATACATTATAGTTATCCTTTTTACCCGCTTAGAAAAGCGCCACGTTTTATTTTGTGTCACCATACTTGGTCGTGTAACTACTCGTGTAACTGTATTTAAATAGGGAAAACGTGGAGGTGTTTGGTCGCTTCTAACTTCATCTCTGTTTGGTCCCTAATGAATGAACTGGGCTAAGCTAAGTGCTATCAAAGTGTCGCCGCGCGCCAGAGCGATTGAGTGCACGCACTGAGACGAGAGAGGTATGTATCAACTCGTCTTAGTTAAGGGAATAACATAGTTTAATATGAAAAAACGGTGGAGTGTTCCTTTAAACCCACCAGATGAATTAATTAGGGAAATTCAAAGAGTGTTGGTGATTTCTTTCTGAAATGGACAACATTGGTTAAGAGAATCAGTACTGTATCTGCAGTTAAGTGTAGGAGGACAAGTCCTTATGGACATTAAGTCCAAGGTAGCAGCGTTTAGACTGCAGATTGTACAAAGACTCCAATATAATCAGTCTCAGAAATGGACAGAAATAGCTTGTGCTTTACTAAAAACAGAGGGGCGGATGAACTTGGATAGACACCTATTTTTAATGAATTTGAAGGAAGTGGATTTTAATGGACTCTATTCTTTTTATGCATCAGTCTTAAATGCGTGGCAAATATTTATTGTTAAAAGAGAGCTGTCTGAGGTAACCCATGAGTGGGTTCTTGAATAACCTTTGATTTGTAATCCTCTTTTATCTAGAGTGATGTTAAAATTGAAAGGTGTCTGGGCAAACTTGGTTAAAGCAGGAATATGTCAAATCTGTCATCTTCGGTCAAGGGACAAATGGATTTCTGCAGAAAAACTGGCCATGAAGATTGGTATTCATTCGGTTCGGACTGTTGAAAAATTATTAGCTGAGATGCAGGAGTCTTTTACTGTAATACCATTGCAAGCAGAAATGGTTGAGACTGTATTCCCCAGCATCAAGGTGGGTGTAAATGTAGGAGAGTGGCAGGAAGATGGAAGATTACTTTCTTTAACAACACCTGAAATTGGTCTCTTTGACACTATATCTAAGAAGTCACTTTATCTTGTTTGTGTAAAATTTCTCAGGATTTCTCATTGGATTTAAGCAACAAACCATTATAAAGTTCATCTAAATGCTTTGCAAGGAGAAGAGTGTTTGTTTTGTGGTCTAGCAGAAACAGTTTTTCATAATATTTATTGGATGTTCAAGGCTATTAGGAATTGTTGGTGTGTAAAAAGACTTGAGCCATAATTTTGGTTTTACCAAAATATAGCACCTCAAATAAAAGCAAAATTGTTTTGATACATGTTTTATTTGGTAAGGCAAAAATGGCAATTTGGCTGACAAGAAAGAGAAAGAAATGCAGTTTAATAGTGATACTGATCCTTTGAACATGTTCAGAAATCTGGTAAAAAGTAGGCTGGTTATGGACTATAAGTATTATGAATTGGTGAATGATACTGAATCTTTCTTCTATTTATGGGGTGTTGGAAATATTTTATGTCAACCCAATGAAGAGGGAGAATGTAATGTATTGTTGTAAAAGAAGCTAATTTAGATTTCTGATTTTATTTGGATGAAGTATTTATGAAGTAATGTGTTAAAGGTGTATGTAATTGTTGTGTTAATAGATTGTAATTAAAGAGATGTTAAAAGTCATAGGGCCCTATTTTAACAATCTAAGCGCATGGTTTAAAAGGGTACCCTATTCTCT
The DNA here is from genome assembly GCA_021464565.1 of Rutilus rutilus. Lineage (NCBI taxonomy): Eukaryota > Metazoa > Chordata > Actinopteri > Cypriniformes > Leuciscidae > Rutilus > Rutilus rutilus. Next base: position 23,145,992 of record JAJAQA010000015.1, on the reverse strand, counting down.
TATATGAGTCTAAAAGGGTACCCTATTCTCTTATATGAGTAATGGGTGTGTTTTGGGATTTACAATGCTTTAAACCAATCAGAGTCACATCTCCCATTCCCTTTAAATGCCAGTTGCGCTCGCAATATTGCGCCTATCAGAAACAGTCTATTTCTGTTGCCTCAAAATAGCAACGTGCCAACAATGCGCCAGAACACACCTCGTTTTCAGACCAGCACGCCCATGGGCCCACAAATGGGCATCAATGCATTTGCTATTTAAACAACGTGGCGCAGGATGTGAAAATGATAACTTCGTCGGACTGAAACTAGCAAAAAACACTTGCATCGCACTGGGTGTAAGATAGGGCCCATTGTCTCTCTCTCTCTCTCTCTCTCTGTGTGCGCGCGCGTGTGTGTGTGTGTGTGTGTATATGGAGATGTTCAGATGTGAGTGATAGGCCAGTCTGAGCAGTGCTCATGCATAATTCAGGTGGACTAATGAGCATTTTCAGGACTAATGAGTCTCAGAACAGCAAATATAGAGAAAAACGTCCCACATTTGTTTATTGCTGTTTGTTTCCAATATTTATTTGTTTACTTACTGGTTTATTTATGTTAATTAAAAAAATTATTTTGTAAGGGTGGATTTCCTAGGGGTTCAGGCTGCAAGACTGCCGAATGACTAAAGAAACGTTATCAGCAGAAAACTGTAAATTATTTGTCTAATACCACCCACTGTTACTTATACCAACGACGGAAATAAGCGCAGTTACAATAGCTAAATATGTACGAGAGGATTGCTATAGTGTGACGATATTGTATTGCAATAGGTAGTCAATACCAAATAAAAACTAGTTAGCACATAATTTGTAATTGAAAGGGTTTAATGAAAATATGGTTATGGTTACACTTAACATAGTTACAAAATAGATTAGATGATAAAAACTTAGACCATTAATCGTACCCAGCATATATTTAATATGTTACTTTTAGAGTGTAAGAGAGAGTGTAGAGAGTAAGAGACAAAGAAAAGAGGAGGCAAAGCAAGAGTGCCCAAAGAAAGGGAGTCAGAGAATAAAAGAGAGACAACTGTTACAATCTTCTTTTATCCCTTCCTTGACCATGTGACTGTAACCCAAATGTGATGAGACATTCAAACTGACCAATCAGAAAAAGGCAACTTCCACCACAGTACTAAAGGAGTGACAATTTGAAGACACCATACTGTATCTTGCCCTACAGGCCTTGAGCACTATCAAAACCTCTGTCTTTAGGAATTCCAACAGTAAAGCAAATGTCTTTGTTCATTTTCAAATATCTTTGATTATTTATCAAATTTGTTATCAAAGTCTCTGAAATCCATATACTTTAAGTGTAGCTGAACTTACTCCAAATACTTTTAGGGGGCGTCTGTAAATAACATGGAATATATCAATCTTTCACTTTCATGGTACAGTAGATTTCACAGTACTCATCATTCTACGTTATCACCACAGGACTTCTGTGTAAGGGAAAATGCAGAAAAATTATTATGTTAAAAAAACAGACAACATTGCCTATTAAATTTTAGCACATTCAATAATGGATAATGGATATGTTTCTGTTTCATATGTGAATGTGTTTTCTGTTTTCTCAAGTGCAACCCAACTGGCAACTGGAAACAGCTTTCCAAATCACGTCTTGAAAGACTGTAAACAAGTTAACGGTTGGCAGAGTGTCCATTTAGGCATGCTAAAATAGCGGAAAACAAAACAAAAAACAGTGGTTTAAATTGCTCCTTATTTTCCCACTGTTACTTTAAAGAGTCCCAGGGCTGTGACAAGTGCACTCTTTGAGGTGAAGAGCATGGGGTGCTTTTATTAAAAGTGACAGCATGCAACGGGAACACACACGTAAAAATGCCACCATGTCCTGTCAAGATGTCAACAGAATATGTCTTAAAATTCAGGTGATGCTGGGGCACCCTCTCTAGCAGCCTGTCAGAAAAACAACGTGTTTTTCTCTTCCCACATTTCAAGGACATTTAAACCTAAAAGTATTTGTGGAAGTGGAAGTCAAGACTTGTTGAATGTTTAAACAATTTGAGAACAATTTGATTAGTTGTCAAAAATAACAATATTTACCTCAGGAAATATGGCAGTGTATGAAACTGTTAGCAATCAATAGTCACTCAGTGAAGTCAAAACATCAATCAAGACATTAAACATGTCTGAAAACTTAAGTTCAATCAACTGTCACTCATAATCAGATAGTGAATGACTAGTGCAGACTTGATTTGTGTAAATGTTCATCAAAAGCCACTTGCCATTATTCAGTTTTTTGTCGTGTTAGCACATTAGCGCTTATAGAAAGAAAAAAAGGCATGCTAACTCGCTTTTAGAAATACACTAAAAGGAGAACACAAGTAGTGACTTAAAAGGACTTTGACTTTCTTGTCGACATGCAGAACACTCGGATGCCTTATTTTTAGCTCTTTAGTCATAATTACAGCTGAATCACTGGAGGGAAATGGTGGTGCATGTTACTGCAGCCTGCTCGCTGTCCTTTTTACTTATCCACAAAGTGGCTTTGATTCCCATTTTACACAGGGGAGCGTGTATGTAATAATTAAATCCATATTAAATATGTTCATTGTGCTCACACATTCATATCAGAGGCTTAATTTACTCAACACAGGTTAAGACTATGCATTGTTTACTGTCTGAGTTTGTTAGTGTGTGTGTGAGAGAGAAGGTGGTGACACTGTTGATGAACCTATTCACAAATCCACTTTAATTAGGCGATGACTTGCAGTCTTGTGTAATCAAATATGTCTGAATGAAGATAATTATGATTTACATTTGCATTCAAACCCATCAAAATCCTGAATGTGATAAATTATTTCCTTTTATGCATTGCCCACTTTCTTCCTTTCTGTTCTGTTTTGCTTCTTTTTGCCTCTCCAGCCCGAACCCCACAAATTATTCGACCAGGTGTGTGAGCTGGCAAATTTGTGCATAACAGTGGGATTGCTAGTGGAGTACATGGGTATGGCGGAAACCCTGCCACACTCCCACCGCTGAGCTTGCCTCTACTAATATGTATGATGATTTGGAAACAGACATTTCCCTGAATCTCCTGTCTCTGTTAGCCTGACTACGTCAAACTTCGTACTTCCGCTCAATTTCAGTTCGCTTCTATACTCAGTCTGAGATAGCAACCTATCTCCCAGTTTTCCTCCGGCCACAAAACAGCCGGCCAATCAACGAACAGAGGGCGGGCTGAGAACCGTGACGTAGACGCTAAGCGCCGAGTTTAAGATTGTAGTTTAGGTTAGGGAAATCGAAAACGACCGCAAACAGGTAAAAGTACTGGACCTATTTCAAACTTAGCATTGTAGTGTTTAACCCACCTCGGTGACACTGCTCCGTGATGGCAAGTCCATGGCCTTCCTCTGCTTTTTTATGGTCCTTGGAGTTTTACAGGGTGTATCTCGGTCTCTTTTATCTGTTGAGCTCGAACTGGCACCCTTTTGACAGGTCAGAGTCTCCTTTCTTTTCCTGTCCTTAAATATTGCCATGTCATGCTGTAATCTTGCAATTAAGTTGCAGCATTTCCGACAGACTCGAGATGAACAAAGAGCTGTGTTTAACAGAACTAATCCTAACTTTGACAGTTGGCTGGAAAAATTTTCTTGTTTCTTTCTACTGTCAAATATTAGTTTATAGTCCCTGATTGTACCGTGGATGCGTAGATTTACTTCACATAATCTGCAAAAGTCATTCACAGCCATGTTCACTCCGGTATTTCGCTCGATGGTTATGCCGGCGCATAACACACATCATAACCAAACGTGATGTGATTGGCTTACCAATTGGGTAACCAATGATTTTAAACTTCAGACAAGTTCTGCCCAGCATCAAGTCTATTTCATCGCTCAGCACCAAGACCGTTTCATCGCCCAGCACAAAGTCTATGTCATTGATGAAACTCCCGCCCAGCCACCCTCTCTCACCTCCTTCATCGCCACTGGTTCTGCCCAGCATCAAGTCTATTTCATCGCTCAGCACCAAGACCGTTTCATCGCCCAGCACAAAGTCTATGTCATTGATGAAACTCCCGCCCAGCCACCCTCTCTCACCTCCTCTGCCCAAGCTAGCCAGTCCTTCAGCCCCACCTCTGCTGGTTCCCTTCAGCTCCTCCTTTATTTAGCTACTCCACTATGCTGCATGGATCCGCATCGGATCTTTCACTACCAAGCTCCACCTTGGCCAGAGGGTTCCCTATATCGGCCTCCAGCCACCGAGCCCATCACTCCACCTTGGCTCGGCAAACAGTCAGCTCCACCTTGGCTCCTCCCTCCCTCAGCTCCACTTTTTTCCTTCCTCACCATTCCAGCTCCACCATTGCCCTTACGACACCACTGGGCTCCCTTGTCCCTCCGGCTGCACCTTGGTCAATCGTCACCCTGCCTGTGCCACAGACTTCTGGGCCATCAGCTGCACTTCATCCCTCCATCTGGTTCCGCTTTCCCTCTGGATCCGCCTTGGTCGTCAGTCCCACCGTCTCCGCCTCTTTCACCCTGGCTCCACCTCGGACGTTCATCGCTGCAGCTCCGCCTTGGTCATCAATCCCACCGTCTCCGCCTCTGGCACCCTGGCTCCACCTCGGACGTTCATCACTGCAGCTGCGCCTTGGTCATCAGGCCTACCGTCTCCGCCTCTGGCACCCTGGCTCCACCTCGGACGTTCATCGCTGCAGCTCCGCCTTGGTCGTCAGTCCCACCGTCTCCGCCTCTGGCACCCTGGCTCCACCTCGGACGTTCATCACTGCAGCTGCGCCTTGGTCATCAGGCCTACCGTCTCCGCCTCTGGCACCCTGGCTCCACCTCGGACGTTCATCGCTGCAGCTCCGCCTTGGTCGTCAGTCCCACCGTCTCCGCCTCTGGCACCCTGGCTCCACCTCGGACGTTCATCGCTGCAGCTTATGCGATCTGGCAGCTTATATATGTATACAGTGATAGGCGTCGTATTCCTATTGGTAGACGTGTATCAGCTGAGAGTCAGCTGATGTAAGTTTGACTAACGTGACCTTCCAGAACTGACGCTACGCTTGATTTATACCACATTTTGTTTTTGTTTTCAAAGACTTTTAGTATGTTTCTCTTTTGTTTTATACTATGTTCTATGTATCTTGTGTATATAAGCTCTTCAGTTCATTCATCTCTTTGTCTGGTGTTAAATGTGTTTGAGGACACAGTATTGCTTATTTCGATTGTAGTGTTGAATTAAAAGCAATTGCTACTATTTACTCTAAACCTTCCTCTTTGTCATCCTTTGTGGACCAAGATCATAACAATATCACAGTAGGACTTTTGTATTTTTTATATGTAATTTCATAATTATTTCGATTGTTTTTTAAACATTAAAACATTTAATTTGACATTATTACAAAGTGCACTTTTAACATAGTCATGAAATTGTACTGTCTTTAAGTACACTTAAGTGGCCTTTTATTTCATTAATATCATATATTTAATATTCATTAATATTATGTGCAACTAATTTTTTTTAAATGTACTTCATTTTCACAAGGAGAGGTCAAAACTGAACCAAAAAAAAAAAAAATTATTTTTTTTATTTTTACATTTTCATTATTTTACATTTTTAAATAATGTAATTTAAATGTAATTTTACATTTTTATCATTATTATTTTAAATATTTTAAATATTTTTATTTTTTTAAATCAAACCATGTGAAATGCACGGTTCAGTAATTGAAATAACTCTGAAATAACTCCTTCACTTCAGTCATCGCAAAATCCATATTTAACAGTGATAAACAGTAATTATGTCTCCCTATGGCTTGATGAGTAAACAATCCTTCAGCGGGAGCCTGCAATGATGTGACATTTGAGGGCGAACCAGCCTTTGGTATTCAAAACATGTTAAACACTCACAATAGGAATATTTTATGAATACTGAATAGTGCCATTCACTTCAAGACTGAGACACAGAAATGCAATATCTAATAAAAGTCATGCTCAAGCCACATTTAATAAATTTTTGTTGCACACCAGTGAGCATTTTCACACTCCCTTCTATAATTTCACAACTGACTGATTATATCTAACCAACAGGCCTCTAGGATCCATATTTTTTATCACTATGAATTACAATTTTGTCACAGTTGGGTGAAATAAAGTTGAGTGCAGATTCTAATCACAAGCAGTTAACTGGTTTATTCACAATGAACTCAAGAACTAAGAATATGAACAGAACAACCAACATAAACATGACAGGAACTGACAATGAACAGAATGAAACAGAGCTTAAATAAACTGATCAAACCAATGAACTAAATTAACATAAGGTGCAAACGATGATTAAACAATGAGTAACCTAGGAAACTAACTAGAAGCTTAAAAAGGAACAAAGGAAACTGAAAACAGAGCAAAAACCAACTCATGGTAAAACTCAAACACAGATAAAGCAAGACATAACCCTGCTGCATTCAAAACTTAAACAGTCTAACAGAGGGAGGGGCTTAGAGTTCCCTGACAATTATCAGCTTGACAACTTGCATGTAAATTTTAAGTGAAAAATAAATACATTTTGTAGTATTTATTTTATAATTTATTAATTATGTATTTTCTTATTATTACAATGTTTTTAAATAATTTATTATTTTACATCATATCATACAATATTTGTACTTTTTAAAATATTTTTATTAATATTTTTTTTTTTACAGGTTTAAATAGAATTTTGAATCACAGATGCTCGATGTGAACTTTTGAACCCCATACAGGTGGTATGATTACTTTCAGTTACTTGAATTATTGGCATGACCTGAACACTAATAAGCCTTGGTTTTTTATCTCCTCTGGTTTTTACTTAAACCTTGATCTCATTTGCCATTCCTTTTCCATAGGGTTGAGAGCAAAAACATGAATGGAGTGGAAGAGGGAAATATTTCTGCCTGCCAGGGTCAGCTAAGGTGATTTCTTGCCATTTAAAGTACATGTCTGCTCCGCTTAGGCTGGGTCATGTTGGCCAGGCAGGACCGCAGTGTGAAAAATGTGATTCATGGAAACCGTGTCATGCATCTAATACTCTATTTTATAATGCTTTAAGCATCGCATCAAACCATGTGTTACTTTTGATAACACCATTTTATGATCTCTGGTGATAGTCATATTCTTCAGTAAATATTTTGCGTACTTCCAGTCTGCAGAGAACAATGCTGTCAAACTGGAGGGGTTCGTTTTTCTGCATTATACGTATCAAAATGTAATGTTTACATATTTGTCTGCTACAAATTAGTTTATGCTAAATTGTAAAATGGTTAAAATGAGATGGAGAGTTTCTGCTGAGCTGTTTGTAGTGCTCTTACATCAACCTCAGCCAACCCCTTACACTGACATTTGTCAGAAATGCTCACAGAGTTTATGAGATTATCGTTTATCTGAACCCTCTGTCTCAGCACTGTTATTAAAACCTTGATCAGAGAGACGAACAGCCAGCATGTCAGGAATCAGAAGTGATTTATTGAAGTAATTCATTTCAACTGACACAATAACCAATCAACAACCAAGACCTTTGTATGTATGTATTTGTTTTTCTGTAAACGTTGTAAGTAACTATGCATTGTATGAGGTGACTTCTGAACTGTGATTCCTGACAAGCAGTAATGCAATAATTGTTAGGCTTTAAATACCTGGTTTAGATGGTAAACACAGCGGGATTACTGATTTTAATTTCCCAGGATGCTCGGTGAAAGCTTGGTGGTTTGTCACTCTGTATTCTTATGCAGAACCACATTCAGAAGGAGTTTGTTGAGATAGTCAGGAAAGGGAAAGAGTGAGGAAAAATGCATGATACAGGTATGATGTGCCCTTGAGATCTGCTGTTTATTGCCTCCATGCTTACAGGATTACGGGTGAAATGACAGCAGGTGGACTCAAACTGAGACTGGGATCCAGAATATATATATATATTCTATACCTGCTGAGAGTTAGATTGAAGTGTCCTGCCCTTCAGCCAAGCCTCAGTGATCAGAAGGACTGAGGTATGCACTACCTTCATCCTTCAGAGACTAAATTAACATCACACAGGATCCTACCAGACCTTAGTAACCTTAGATATTTAAATGGATTTAACCCCTGCTATGCTATTACATTCAATGTCAGTTAAGATTCTAAGCTACATATTAGGGGTGTCAGTTGTTTAAAATATAATCAAATTAAATGATACACTGTTATTAATTAAATTGATGGCAATTGTCAGAGCTATGATTGAATGCATTTATTTTTAGTAATAAAAAAAAAACATATATATTTTAATGTTATTTTGACAGCCTTAAGGCCCCGATATACTTCAAGTGAAATCGGAGAATGAATTGGTGTGACGTCATTTTGAACGAAATCAGTCCAAACTGAAGCTCGTTTGGATTTCGTTTTGGGAGTTCAAAACAGCTTTCCAAATCCAACTTTCCAGGAAAAGTTCGCTGCAGCTGGTAAACGCCTTTGAACTACCATTGGTTCATGGCAATTACGTATTAGGTGTTCTGGGGCTCCGCTTTCTATGATGTGGAAAGTCATATAGGTCAGAAACAACATGAACACACTGGAGAGCTGCTTTATAGTAGAAACTGAGGTTGTAGTTCTAATTGAAATCAACACTGACACAGTTTTTTTATGTTTAATACTGTAAAGCTGCTTGCTCTAAAGTAATATATTGTATAAATAAATATAATAATATATAAATAAACGTGATGTTACTTGACTGGAGTGCTGAACTGCAGAGCTGGTGCAAACATATGCTCTGATCAGATGCTCATATCGCTTTGATCTGTTGCTTTTTTAACTGTGGTTTACTCACCGCTGTGTTTTTTTTTTGTTGTTGGTATTGGGAGGAAAGCGTGCAGCAAGTATTAACATATTCATCTAAATGTGGGCACCATCAGGATGTTCGTTCGCTAACAGTATATCGCTGCTCACTCGTACGATTTTTGCTAAATTGTACATATTTTACGAGTTGCCCAATTCGTATGAATGACCTACCCTTGACCCCGCCCCTAAATTTACCCATCACTGGGGTTTAGACAAATAGTATGAATTCGTACAAGTGAAGTCGTACAAATTCATATGAATTAGCCACCTTTTACTCACTCGTACAAATTCATACAAATTGGTCGTGAGATAGCGTTGGGATTTTATTATGATATGTATATCTTACCTGCCATCCTCTAATAAGTAATTGAATGCTCACTTCTATATGTCGGTACTGTACACTGTGATGAATGACTTATTGTTCTCTGAATCAACATGCCAGGGCTAAGAAGCTTGATAGACATGTCTTAAGGACCAGAGGGCAGTGGTAATTACAGATGAGCTCTCAGTAGGTGGGTGACATTTCCAAGTCTACAGGGGGGAGGGATTTCTAAACAAGAAGCCATATCAGATGTCTCCCAGATCCGTATCTTATATGTTCCACATAATTGCCTAGAGGAAAACTGTCATGAAAACAGTGTGTAATCCCATTTCTGTCCTTGGATCAATGCAGATAATACCTCTGTAGATACAATTTTTGTTGGTTCACCTCAAACCTTCTACATGAATGAATGGGCAATGCCCATTGTATTTATAGTGAGCTGCTAGAAAATGTTGCCATTTTGAGAATAACGTGTACCCTACCGTTTGAAGGTTGACCAACTGCAGCCAATATGCACCAGAAATCGTTTGCACTTAATAGCAGAGAGGAGATTTCTGAGCCAAATCACTGATGGTGGATTACAGAAAGATCCCTTTCCCACAGAGGAATCGAGGACCAGAAGATTTCTAACAAGTCAATATTTGAATTACAGCTTCAGTCAGCAGGGACTTACTGATACCTTTATTCAAGAGTCACTGGCTTCCAAACTAATTATGAAGCCAATACTTTTACTATAGGCACTTCCTCAACTTCAAATAAAAAGTGTAAGAACATAAGACATAATGAAAAGAAAACGAACTGGAATTATATCTGTAGGTGCTTAGAGTTTTAGCTATTGAATGGACCACCAAATGTTTCTTTTCTTGTTAAAGGAATTAAATAACCGACTGGGTCTCGTATTGCTGTTCCATTCAACTCGAAAAAGTCTGAAAATAAAATGTCCTACTTGGAAAAGTGCAACAGAATTTCAGGTGAAATCTTGCGAAGGAAAGGTGTATAAAACACAATTATCTTGTGTTGGTAATCATACATCTAGCATCAGGCTAGCATAGTGTAATAATTGACAGCTTCAGTGATTAAAATGGCAGCGATCTTTGCCTGCTTTCTGCATAATATTTTCATGCAGATAAGATAAGTTTCTAGATTGACAACCATATTTAAATGTGTGATTGAATACAATTTACAGTGATAACCATAGCAATGGATGGAAGAAAATGATCTGATACTGTATGTCAAATGATCTGTGAATTAAGTCTTGGAGTGCAAATTTCCTTCTTCACATTCCTGCTCCTCTTCACATATAGTAGACATCACATGTCGTGCAATAACGAAGTTACAGGTATAATTTTCAATTTACCATAACTGTTGTTTTAGTGTGCCACGTCCCAGAGAGCTGGACTATAATTTAGATCCTGAATGGGAGCACTCATCTGTGGCTTCACACTTTGAAACTGCAGCCCTATAACAAAAGTCAGTAGCTCTGTAAAAGAGAAGTGGGTTTTGATTGATATCAACCATGGCACTGCGATTAGCACAGCTTACTGAGGCTCCATACTGATCCGAGATCACTGAACCGGCTTTACAGACTGTAATAACAGAGAGAAGCTATTGGACTGGAATTATGAAATATTGTTGTATTGTGATATGGACTGCACATCAATTCCAGATATGGTCTGATTATTTATAACCCACACTTACTTTAGCAATCAACAGCAACCAGGCACATTCCTCAATTTGAAACTGATCAATAAATCACTGATGGATAGCTTAACAGCGCTCTCTTCTGACCTTTACTGCATGTAAGACAAAAAACCTTTCCTAAACCGGGACAGTGTATATCTAACATAATCTGTCAATGAACATTGTTGGATCCTATGTGACCTTCAGGGCATGTGCAGGCTTTTCATGTACACAATTTAGTTTGAAGATTGCAAATGCAGATGAAGTAGTAGATGGACAAGGTAGATCACAGGCCATGTGATAGGTCTCAAGAAATTATTTCATGAGGTAAGTGAGACGCAGTGCTCTTGTTTCTAGAGGAAATTCAAATACATGGAGGATGCTGGTGTCATGCTTTTGTAATTTACTTTCTTATAGAGTTCTGATAGATTCTAAATTAGTAATCAGTTATTACTGTTCCACCTTGACAGAGTATATGCATATAAATATAAAGCATAATCACAGGTTTGATGAATTAATACAGGAAGAGCATTAATGATACATTCAAACTTGAGGAAATCCAAGAAGTGCTGCCATACAATTTGCGGTGAAATTTGGGTTCTAAAGAACATATCTTCTAGTTGTATGATATGAAGTAATTCACGCAACCAAGCTTTGAAGCATGGAGAGTCAGAAGATTTACAGTTCAGAAGTTTTTTTGTTTTTTGTTTTTTTTCAGAATCATGCCCATCAATAGCTTCAGTTGCTGAAAGCTTGGAAGTCTGCTTGGGCAGAAAGGGCATGCACTTTAAGATGTTTCCTTCTTTGATTTACTATTCGTTTATCGTACTATTATATTTTGGGCGAAATCTAGTGAAAGGATTGCTGCTGGAATTTCCTTATAAAGAATATTGAGAAGGCAAGCGTTGCAAAAAGAAAAGTGACCCCCACTTTTGCTCCCAGTTTGGTCTGGGTGTACTATTGTTTGAAATATGGTTACCAAGTCTATTGACCAACACTTTAATTATCTCCATCTGATTAAAATTAAGTAACGATAAAGGTCTGTAATTGGTCAGTGTTATCTTTTCCTTTCTTTAATAATACAAAAATGTTGGCCTTATATAATGAGTCTGCCATTTTTATATAAATCATTAATCATTCTCAGAATATAAGGAGGTAGTTTATAAGAGAAAGGTTTATAAAATTTGCAACCAAGGCCATCAGGACCAAGTGCTTTGCCAGATGGGATGCTTTGCCTTCTAAGTCCTTCTTCGTGGTTTCATCTAATTGGACTAAATTAAGACAATCAAAAAAGCATCATAATCCTCTTGACTAGCATTATATGAATCAGAGACTTGATTGTTGTCATTGGTCATAATCTCGTCCAGTTTTAGCTCCAATAAATATTTCAAAAACTGGGCCTTTCAGTAGGCGAGTTGAATCGTCAATAGAAGCTCTTCCATGTCAAACCGATATTAAATTGAAGCGTGATGGGACTATGGTCTGAGATCTACCTATTATGGTACTGCGTACCGGTTATTCAAGATTTAGAATTAATCAGAAAATAGTCGATCCTGGTAAATGATTCATAAACAGGAGAGTAAAAAGAAAATACTTCTTATTCATTGGGTGTTGCAGCCTCCACATATCTATCATGTTCCAATCCTTAATCAGTATATTTGGGGTCTATACTGAAGCAATAGTGGGAGGTGGCTTTGAAGACGTTTGATCTAGAGACGGATCTAAATAGCAACTGAAATCACCACCAATAATGACATTTGCACATCCAGATGAATTTATACAAAAATGTTTTATGAAGAATTGAGAGTCATCGGTATTTGAGGCATATACACTCACCTAAAGGATTATTAGGAACACCTGTTCAATTTCTCATTAATGCAATTATCTAATCAACCAATCACATGGCAGTTGCTTAAATGCATTTAGGGGTGTGGTCCTGGTCAAGACAATCTCCTGAACTCCAAACTGAATGTCAGAATGGGAAAGAAAGGTGATTTAAGCAATTTTGAGCGTGGCATGGTTGTTGGTGCCAGACGGGCCGGTGTGAGTATTTCACAATCTGCTCAGTTACTGGGATTTTCACGCACAACCATTTCTAGGGTTTACAAAGAATGGTGTGAAAAGGGAAAAACATCCAGTATGCGGCAGTCCTGTGGGCGAAAATGCCTTGTTGATGCTAGAGGTCAGAGGAGAATGGGCCGACTGATTCAAGCTGATAGAAGAGCAACTTTGACTGAAATAACCACTCGTTACAACTGAGGTATGCAGCAAAGCATTTGTGAAGCCACAACACGCACAACCTTGAGGCGGATGGGCTACAACAGCAGAAGACCCCACCGGGTACCACTCATCTCCACTACAAATAGGAAAAAGAGGCTACAATTTGCACAAGCTCACCAAAATTGGACAGTTGAAGACTGGAAAAATGTTGCCTGGTCTGATGAGTCTCGATTTCTGTTGAGACATTCAGATGGTAGAGTCAGAATTTGGCGTAAACAGAATGAGAACATGGATCCATCATGCCTTGTTACCACTGTGCAGGCTGGTGGTGGTGGTGGTGGTGTAATGGTGTGGGGGATGTTTTCTTGGCACACTTTAGGCCCCTTAGTGCCAATTGGGCATCGTTTAAATGCCACGGCCTACCTGAGCATTGTTTCTGACCATGTCCATCCCTTTATAACCACCATGTACCCATCCTCTGATGGCTACTTCCAGCAGGATAATGCACCATGTCACAAAGCTCGAATCATTTCAAATTGGTTTCTTGAACATGACAATGAGTTCACTGTACTAAAATGGCCCCCACAGTCACCAGATCTCAACCCAATAGAGCATCTTTGGGATGTGGTGGAACGGGAGCTTCGAGCCCTGGATGTGCATCCCACAAATCTCCATCAACTGCAAGATGCTATCCTATCAATATGGGCCAACATTTCTAAAGAATGCTTTCAGCACCTTGTTGAATCAATGCCACATAGAATTAAGGAAGTTCTGAAGGCGAAAGGGGGTCAAACACAGTATTAGTATGGTGTTCCTAATAATCCTTTAGGTGAGTGTATATTCAACATTGTTATCTGCTAAGAACTAAGTCATCCTGAAATTATGACATGTCTGCCATGAGCATCGATAGTCATTGAGTCAAGCTGAAATAAAATCCCCATTCGAAATAGGATTGCTACCCTAATATCTTTTCTGCTAAATGGGGCCTGATATACTTTGGATATGCAGTTCTTCCTAACCTTACATTCTTGTCCAGCTGTTATATGTGTTTCGAAGTGAAAACTTTGCCTCTTTTAATGGGATGGCCAAGCCCATTAACATTCCAAGAAACAAAGGTTAATGAAGAATTTATTCTATTTGTTTGATCATTCCCTTTTATTTAACTCTTGTAACACAAGGTAGAACCAGCATAGAACCACCACTTTATTACTTAGGCTTTTAATAATAAATGTAAAGCAAAATTACATTGCCCCCACAAGGTAAAGATTAGTACCTTGTGCCACTGGTATTCTAGCGTGCATTGCTGCTGGAGACGTAGAATGCACTCTTTGTCCTGGAAGTAGTGAATCCAGTGCAGTTATTGTGCATTCATTAGCTCCTTTGGCTGCAGAACCCGATGTGCACGATCAATGACTGGAGGATAGGAGAAGTCCACGAACAGTTGCTTGATCAAATCTGCCACAAACTCAGATGGTCTTCTTTTCTCGGCTCCTTCCGGGATACCAACAATCCTAATGTTGTTGGGACGCAAGCACCCCTCAAGGATCATTGAGCTTGAACTTAAGCATCTTGTTCTTTTTATGTAAGGAATCCAGGAAAGTTTCCAGTGAAGAAATCAGAATTTCATCTATGGCCTGCCCCTCGACCTTCACGACTATCTTACATAGCTCCCTCTACATTGTTTGTTTAGCTTGACGGGTCAAATCTTTCGTTGAGAACACTGAGAATCTTATCCGAAATCTTCTCTATCAACTGCGACTTACCTTTGTCCTTCAAGACCGAGGCCAGCAGCTTGGTTAGCCATCGCATGTTGTCTGTAGCATTACCTTGCTGCTGAGAGGATTTAACCATTTTTTCGATGGCATCGGCACAACTTAAAGTTTAAATGTAATATTATGGATGTCTGACCAAACTTTTAACCCATCTAAAATTAGTTTTGAGACAATTAAATTGCGATTTTTATCCTCTCGGTTGTGGATGAGATGGCAAACACGTCTAACTCTTGTGCCGCTCCATGTGATTGGATGAGCCACGCTCCACTAACCTGCAGGTCAGCACTCTGGCAAAATAAAATAAGCTCTGAATTATGAGACTGGCAGCAGGATGTGCAGGAGACACTGGATTTATTTTTTATGAGGAAGGGACAGTATGTCAAAAGCAGTTTTCTAGTACGACTCTGTGATTGGCTGGTATTTAGTATTTAGGGATATTGTTTAAAACACAGTGAGAGTGAAAAACAAGAGGAATGAGTTATTGTCTTGTAGTGCAGAAGTCATTATCCCTGGATGGAACACATTCCCCAAGAGAGATATTGTTATATCTGAGGGAGATTGTGACCTTGGATCTTGTGTGCTGAAAGAGTAAGTGTAGCCTTGAAAGATAGAAATAGTGGGCAATGCCATAAATCAGGGGGGTTTAACAATTCCAGTCCCATTTGACTGGTATAAGTAGTCATGAAAAATGCATTTATAATATGCACTACAATTCAAAAGTTTGTTTATTTATTTATTTATTTATTTTTTGAAAGATATTCTTATCATTGCTTTATTTACAGTATTTGATCAAAAACGGTAATATTGTGAATTATTACAATTTAAAGTAGGCTAACCGTTTTCTATTTTAAGCTGACTATTGAATTTCATATTTAAAATCTGACAACAAATGCCTTATAAATTAGGTTTCTTATGCTCAAATAGCGTCAACAATGCTTCTTTTTCAGGATGGACCAGCCAATGCATATGTGCAGTCCTAAGCGTGTTTCTCAGAAGACAGACTGTTTCTACTGCAATCGAAGCGCAATGACTTTATCAATCAGCAAGTGGGTCTTTCATTTAGAAGGCGGGGCTTATTCCGCCACATTGCACATTGCACTTTCTCCGAATTCACAGTAATATGAGTGCACAGTCGTTCTCTATATAAAGTCTTTGCAACAGTTCTGCTGTGGCTTTATAAGTAATATTTCCAATTTTCAGTAGAATTTCCAATTCCAATTAAACTCTGGCAAAGGAGCAAATTCACATTCTGGAGTGAGCTATATTAAATGTCTAATACGGAAAATGTGTCTGTAAATTTGCTCCTTTGCCAGAGTTTAATTGCCAGAATGTCATGGCAAACATGTTAAACATTTGCAATATAGCCCAGCTAACGGAACGTTCCCATAACTTTCACTAACGTTATGTAAAAGTTATGTAAATGTTAGTAAAAAAAAAACTTTCCTGAAATAATGTTTCTGGAACGTTCTTATAATTTGTATAGTTAAAATACAAAAGAACAAAGTTTTTAGAACGTCCTTGTGATGTTATTTGTACTTGACTGATGTTCTCATAATGTTGAGTGAAAGAAAACGTAATATATAAAAATATATATAATTATAAATATAAAATATCCTAATGGGAATGTTAGCAAAACATTCTGACAACTTATTTTTGTTAACTGGGAGGCAATCTATTAGTTTATTTTTATTAACTGTTTGCAAGCACACAGTTAATCAAAATCATAATTTGTTTGAAAAGCTTTTAGAGTGGTCTGTTTTTTCTCCTCAGCTATAACACCAAGACATAGCTGGGTTTAATTTTTACTCAAGATTTGAGATTGTAAATAAAAGCACTAACAATTTGTTATTGGATTGCCCAGTGATCCTATGGTGCATCTTGTTTAATTAGATTTATGGAACAAGAGAAGAGGATGTGTAATGCCCATATCAAACGTCCCATATTTTCTAATCATTTTGATAGGCTTCATAAATGAATTAAACTAATGAAATAAAACTAATTCAACATATATTGTTATCCTCTGTACAACTGTTAAGCTGGGGTTTTTTTACACTGCAAATGTGACACATGTGAAGCAACATACCAAGGTACACCGATTTTTTTTAAAGCCATGCAGAGACAGCAAAAAAGAATTAAAATTGTGGAAAAACTATCAGCTCACTGTGTGATGGTTGATGAATCTCATGCTCAAGATGTTCACTGATTGTCATCCCAATGACATAATTCTATGTGTGTTTGACTCAATTCAAATGGTGCATCTGTTTTATAGAAAAAGTCAGTTTAGTACTTTTTGTCTATATTGTACAGATCCTATACTGTATACTTAAGGGGATACTTTGACAAGTTAGAATTGTATTATTATTATTATTTTAGCCTGTTATGTGACAGTTTTATCATAGGTGATTCTAATATACTGTAGACCATATTGTTAATGGGAATATTGTCAAATCTGCAATTAAAACTTAGCTGTCAGCATGCATCTCTGTGATTAGCTTAGATGGGTGGTTACACTTCTCTGTCCATCAATCTGAAGCCTGCTATCCGTTACAGTGAAATCACAAAGTAAAATGTAACCATATGTTGGCTAGTTGCAATTTTAACTTGTTTATTAAAAATAAATAAAAAACGTCCATCACTTCTGAACATGCATTCTCTCGCACTGAAACTACAAATATCCTTCCAGACCACAGCAACTCATAGTCTTTAAGCAGAACTCGATCCTGCAGTGAAAAGTCCTTATAATCAGGGCTGTCAGTTGCTTAAAATGTTAATCAAGTTATTCCCAAATATAATTATATTGTACTATTTTTTTATCATTAAATTGTCAGCCCTATTTACAAGCTATATTCCCTAACACAATACATTCCCTAAACACAAGGCCAGCTGCATGTCAGCTGGTTTTTCGAGTGCTGAGGATGCAAAAACAAAACTAGCAAGGATATCTCCATGACAACTAATGCAGGTGTTTATCTCATATTATATAGTTGGCACGCAAAGACAGAGCAAATGTATTTAGTTAAAAAGCTATTTACTTCTTTAACCAAATACTGTCCCCATCTCATCTTGCAGTACCTCTATCTTTCCTTGGTCAACCTCATGCACACAGTCAAACCACTTTCACACTTTTTCGTAGTGGATGCTTTAAGATAATACACAGGTAATATATTAAAAATAATAATAATAACTCAAAGCAATGTTTCATGTCCACGTATTTATTGATTTGAGAAATAGTCATGTAAACGGGATAATGTCTTTTAGTAATACACTCAGCTGTATGCTCACTATAGTGTGCAACAATTGACCCTTAAGTAACAAAAATATATGGAAATATACTGCAAAATATAATGCGATATACAGTATTACTTAATACATTTTCATATATGGGAAACTACTGCTTATATTTTTCAATATACATACTGCAAAATATTTTATTTTATACATATAAATAATTTTATTTAATACATATAAAAATATTTAGAAATGAAGACAAAAATAGCATTACATGTAATATTCATAAAGTTTTATGCTTTATTGTGTACATACATTGCACATACATGTTCCCATATAAATGTGAATGTGAATCACAGAATAAGTTACAGCAGATTTCTAGTTGCCAGAATGCTTTGCTTCTGACTGTTAAAGAAGAGCAAATGTTCAAATGAAATGTTATTTCACGTGTTTTGCTCAATATTCATATCGGAGGAGATCTGTTATTGTTTCATGTTCTATTATTTTGGAATTTAAAAAAAGGGTTTCTGGTACTTGTGAGTTTTTATTCCTTACACATCAGCCGGAGGATCAATGGTAGTCATGTTGCTGCTTATTTGCATAAAGGTTGTCTGTTGTCTTTGTCGCTTATATTGACAGAAACGCCAACTCTCGTTGAAAATGAATGATGTCTGGTCACGTTGTAGTTTTGTCATAGAGATAGAAAGCCCTAGAAAAAAGAAATCTAGACACTAACATTAAATTAAACCTGGAAATCCATCTAGAAATATTCAAGGTGTGTTCAACTGCAAACACCTGCATAGGAGGATCATCAGACTGAAATATTATAACCTCTCCATGATATGATCGAATGGCCTTATATTGGTTTGTTCAGCTGCCTGAACAGATATGCTAACAACACTGTAAACCCAGATTTTGATTCAACTCAAAGAGATTGAGTTTATATTACTTAAATGTGTCTAATTTATTGACATTACTTGTTAATTCTGATTAAACTGAACTTTTTCTTGTCCTTTCTTATTGTAATTGAGTGTTTAAGTCAAATCAGTAGTTACTACTCAAACAAACTGAGTTTGTATTACTTAAACATGTGTCATTTTTTACATTAATTATGAATTCTGAGTAAACTGTACTTTTTAATGGCCTATCTTATTGTAATTATGTGTTTGAGCTCAAACAACTTAAAATCACCAAGTTTTGCCTGTCCAACGGTAAGTTCAGAGGGTCAAAAACAAAATACGAAATCGCGAATTACTTCCAGATGGAGTCATGGGCAAGTTCGTGATTTCTGGGCGTTATTGTTGTGTTAAATTCGTAATACAGAATGATGTATCTTTTACGGAACAGCTGTAAATATACAGCACATTTCTGTTTTCAACCCGATAAATTCGTAATATACAGTATCGAGTATCATACTGTATTGCGTTGTGGGATTGATTTCTTTCGCGCTCAATTCAGTTCAAATGTGACGTGACGCGAGCAGACAGTACAGGCAAACTTGATTTGTCAGCGGGATTCAAATGAACAGAATAACCATTCCTGTCATCAAGATAAACAGCGTCTGCGAATCTGTGAGCAATTTTTAAGCTTTTGTGAGCTTCGGTTCGTGTTTCAAACAGTTGCCTGCGACGCAGCTCGCAGCAGAAAATGGACGACATTTACGTTACATGAAGACGGATGGAAGAATTTGTCATCTGAATAATCTAACCTGCGCCTGTGACGATAAGTGGGATTTAGAGTTTGAGAAGATGGAAAATTGTTGAACTGAGTGATACGGTAAGCCAATATTTTTTTGCGTTTGCATTTCTAACGTTACATTGTTTCCACGTATTTGGTTTGATTTTAACCGCGGCCTCGCAAGCATTCACTCTGTTCCACATGTTTACCAAGTAACGTTAACTTCGACAATTCACATAATAGGCAACATTTACCATGTAATTTGCACGATGTGCTTTTGATATATATATTTTTCGTTTCAGGGTTTGTAATCTGATGACGGTCCAGTGCTAATGTAAGTGCTTTTAAGTATAGTGTAACGTTACTGCTACAGTTATAGTATCTAACTACGTTATATGTGGTAAAAAAAAAAAAAAAAATGCTGTCAGTTCTGTGATCCTGTGCTTTTGAATCGTTGTCAGAGTTTTGCTAGCACAAGAAAATCCATGTTCCTAATGCTATTTTCAAATATATTTTATTCCTGATTACCATGCCATGGTCCTACAACTAACGTTACTCCCACAATTCAAAGAGAAGTTAGACGGTGTTATCCTTAAAGCAAATAAGTAGATATTATTCAACAAATCTCATTAATCTGGAATATGTTTTATGTTTTGGTTCTGTTGGTTGTGCTGTCCTTTGTAAAAATTGTTTCAGGAATTTGCAACGCTGATGTCCAGCAATCTACATTTGCCAGAGAGTCCACACTTTATATTTCTTGATATGTAAACATTGGGTAGTTTTAACCTAAAATGAAAAGCCATCATTTACTCACCCCACTGCAAAATATGTTTTTCTAGTGTTTTTTAATTGTTTCCAGTCCAGATATCTAATATTCTTACATGAAGAACAAGTAAAAATTGTCTTGTTTTCTGAAAGAATAAGTCAAAATTAAGTGAGTTTATGCTTAAAACAAGCAAAATAATATGCCAGTGCGTTTTAACGTTCTAACCCTAATCAATTTTAATGTTTAGGTGAAAAATGTAATTCATAGAACTATGAATAGACAACTACATCGAACCACAGTGAAACCCACAATAGTTATTTTAATTATTAATTATTTTTTTCTTTTTTCAATTACAGGTCAATCTCTAAGCGACCAGTGCTGGACATTACGTTTGGAAGGTCAAGGTGTGTGTGGAAAGGATCACAGCCTAACTTCATCACTGGCCTGGCAGCGCTGTTTGCCTCCTCCTATGAGTTCAGCTTGCAGTACAGGAAGAGGCAGCACCTTGAGTTTGTTCAGAGGTTAGTCATTAGCATATTTGCCATTCATATAAATATTAGACTGAATTGTGACTTGTCTTCTTGACAGTATTTATTAAGCTGACTACTGGTATAAACAATATGGCCATGGTTTCCATACTGGGCTTAGCTTAAGCCAGGTCTAGGCCTTAATAAAATTAGGGTATTTAAGCAGCTTTTATAAAAATGTCTAATAATAAAAAAAAAAGCATTACTGGTGTGCATCTTGAGACAAAACAGTGGCAGTCACATATTTTAAGATATGTCAGTGCAAGTTGTTTAGTTGAAGGATTAGTGAAAATTCTGTGTTAATTACTCACCCTTATGTCGTTCCAAACCTGTAAGACCTTCGTTAATCTTCGGAACACAAATTAAGATATTTTTGATGAAATCTGAGAGGTTTCTGAACCAGCCATAGACAGCAACGTCTTTGCAACTTTCAAGGCCCAGAAAGGTAGTCAAAACATCGTTTAAATAATCTATGTAACTACAGTGGTGCAACCTTAATATTATGAAGCGATGAGAATACCTTTTGTGCACAAAAACAAAATAACGACATTATTCAACAATCTCTACTCTTCCACGTCAATCTCCTACGTGTTGACGTAGTGTAAACAGTGTCAGCTCACCTTTATTTATATAGCGCTTTTAACAATATAGTTTGTTTCAAAGCAGCTTTACAGTGATAATAGGAAAGTACAGTAACATAGATTGTTTAGGCTTTACAGCAGCTCTAGAATAAAGTTATTACAACTCTGTGTACACAAACAGTGTTCTCAATGCTGGAGTTCAATTTAAACGAAAATATGGTCAAACTTAAGTGGCGTTTCCATCCTAATTATGCTTTTAAATGAAAGTTTGCCTCAGGTAGATTAACAAAAAGAGGTTGCATTTTGGCAAGAGTTATCCTTTAACGCGTTCCGGCCTGGTGGCTCGAGAACGCAAACCCTGTTATAGAGTTCAAGCTGCAAGCCTTGAAAAAAAGCCAGTGCAGCGCTTCTGGGTTCTACGTCAGAACGTAGGCTTATTATTGGCCAACTCTGGTCGTGTGTGATGACCCAGGAGCTAGCCAATAGTGAGCCTTCATTCTGATGTAAAACCCAGAAGCGCTGCACTGTTTACACTGTGTCAACAGTGTTGGAGAATGACATGGAAAAGAAGAGATTATTAAACAATGTCGTTATTTTGGGGTTATTTAGCACACAAAAAGTATTCTCGTTACTTCATAATATTAAGGTTGAACCACTGCCGTTATATGTACTATTTACCGATGTTTTTACCACCTTTCTGGGCTTTGACAGTCGCAATGACATTGATGTCAATGGAGGGACAGAAACCTCCCAGATTTATCCAAAATATCTTAATTTGTGTTCCGAAGATGAACGAAAGTCTTGAGGGTGGGTAATAATGACAGAATTTTCATATTTGGGTGCAAACATGCAGTTTAGTCTGGTAAACGTCATGTTTAACATTATCCATGTAGTCATGTATGCAATTCACATTGCGAGGCTTGCAATTAAGTTAAATTAGTTAGTTGACAGTGCGCTTGTAAACAGACACATTGAGTTGATGTATTTTAACCAGGGCAGAAGAAATATCAGTTATTGATCACAACATCCAGCATTGCATTTTTTTTCATGTTGTTTAGTTTTATACAAACAAATTAGTTGTTAAAACCGATATCTGGTTTTTATTTACACATTTCTTGTGCTGTTTCTCTCTGTCAAAATATATAATCTTAGTCCATAATATTTCATTGTTGTTGTTTTTTTCCCTTTTAGATGATTTCCTGGCATCAATCCTGAACGTGGATCAAAAACAAAGAAAGGACAAGTAACTTCAAAGAAAACTGGCCAAGTTGTGCAAAAAATGAACACTGTAAGCCTACAGGTGTCCTCACTTCTGCGAAAACTTGCAGACTTTGAATGGGATTTCGTTTGCACTTTTATGGACTTCAAAACAGAAACAGCACATCACTTCCAAAGCTTGGAAGAGCCAGGACTTTTTTAATATAACTCTGATTGCATTCGTCTGAAAGAAGAATGTCATATACACCTAGGATGACTTGAGGGTGAGTAAATCATGTGCTAATTTAAGATTTTTGGGTGAACTATCCATTTAATTAAGCACTCAGTGTTACCTGTTTGTTGTTAAAGTGTTAAAATTGCATTTTATGTTTAAAAAATTCAGCCAACATGTTCACAGAAGGCGATTTTCTGATCTTTGCTTTTAACCAAAATAAATGTTTTAAAACCCAGAAAATGTTGTTTTCTTTTTCCTAGTGTGGCTACTCTTATGAAACCTTAACGTATAATATTTTAATTATGTAATTATAAAAGCAGCATTCCCTGTAAAATAAGTTTAATATTGTAAAAGTATGTGGTATATACTGTATTTGGTAATTATAGTGGAGTACTGTAAATGCTTTTTACTTTACTAGTGCTGTAAAAATACAGTATGTGAGGAAACTACACACTAGAAGCCTATTAGGCCATGGCTTTGTTTCTTTTGTTGCTAAAAAAAAGACATGTATAACAAATATAATTGGATCAGTGTAATGTTGCAGTATGTGTGTATTTTACTTGGCTCTATTGATTGAAAGATATTTTGAGTTTCAGGAACTAAAATTTAAGTTGGGCCCATTAGAATATACAATTTAGTTGAATTGGTAATGGAGTAATGCTTACTTAACAAGCTGAGTTAAATAAATGGGTGGGGAATGATTGTTTAAACTAAGTATCTTCAGTTACTGTAACTCGGTTATAAGTACATTCAACTTAAATGTACTATTCCATTCCATTATGGGCTTAAGTACATTGAACGTAGTCCACTTCACTTATTCAACTAATGCTTCATTACTTAAAAAATGTAAGGCAACGAGTTACCTTGGTTTTTTTAAGTAAATTCTACTTATCCGGGTTTACAGTGAATATTGCCTGAGGGAAAACAGCCCTTCAAAACAGGAAATTCCCGAAGAGAATTCTTTTTATATAAGAAGCACATAGAGAGGAAAGAGTGTGAAAATGAGCATTTGTGAACAACTCTCTTTCAGAGCTGAGCAGAGGGGGGGAGTTCTACAAAAACTTTAAGAAAGCCACTATGTTTTATCTCACTCAAACAGTAGTGTCTTTGATTTTGTGCAAAGGGCAAAATCCCAACTGTATTACACCAGGGTTTCATATCATCTGGATGTTCATTAGCTTCAAATCCCCCTTAGATACAGCTCAAAGAGAGAGAGAGAAAAACGGAGATTAAACGAGACTGAGTGTGAGATGCCTCCTAATAATATTCCCCTGTCAGAGCAACTGTATTAAAGCCACAGTGTGTAACTTAGCGGCTTCAAACAGGCCTGCCTTTCTCAAAAGCATTGTGAGCTAAGTTGATCGTAGAGACTATTGGTGTCAATGGTTCTACGATCTACTTAGGCTACTTACCCTGAACATTCGGTTGATTATCCCAAACCTTGTTTCCTCAAGGTATGCAGGTTCCAAAACCGTACGTACAGTACATACCCTGAAAGTTAACTTAAATTTTGGAACCAAAAGATGAGGTTATCTTCTTACTTTGAGTAAACTTATCCAGGTAGGCTAAGTCGCATAACCTGTTTTCTGGAATACACCCCAGAACTGTAAAAAATAATGAATTTGCAAACAAGTTTCAAACACTCAACTTGTCTGCCATTGGGTGGGGAAGAACAATTATCAGTGGAAAAATGTTGCTCTGACCTATATATATATATATATTATTTAAAAATAAAAAAGACATTCATTTCCACTCTCAAATATTATTTTTTTTATCGTTTTGCTTTTGAATTATTTCGACGTTATGAATAAAATTGCTGCCCTCAAATGTTAACCTGGAGTCTTGCAAACTTAAAATAAAGCTAAAATAAAATAAACCTTTGTTTAGGCTACAATAATAGCCTACTTTTCATTTTTTATAAGGAGCGTTTTTTGTTTTATATGCAGCTAAGAAGACACCCCAGAAGATGGGTCAAGTATAGCTCCATCATTGTTCAAAGTAAAAAAAGATCATACTTTATGATGTTAGTTTTAATTAAAAAAAAAATCTAAACAAAAAAACAAGGGAATTTATCTGGCATTTCTTTCTTTTTGCTGTATCGAAAACGTACCGAACCGTGTCTGTCACCACTCACTGTATCATATTGAACCGAACCGTGAATTCTGTGAACCGTTACATCATGCCTAATATATAATTGAATGAAAGTATTCATTTGTTTTGAAAAACTACTGACCCCATACTTTTGAATGGTATAGTTTGTTTCATTACTACATTTACACTACATTTATTCATTTAACATACACTTTATTGACTTAGAAATTAAGAAAATGACAGACAATTTATGTTATATGAATTTATGTTTCAATATGTGGTATCGTATACCTCAAATTAAAAACCAGTGATGTCCACAGATCTAATGGTAACAAAATAAAAACGAAACTAAGATTATGCCCTGCATCATGAAGAAGAAAAAAAACGTTTATTTTGTGTTACAAGATATAAATACCTATTGGTGTTGCCTACCGTAGGCTACCTCTATGAACAGTGCTAATTCAGGTTAAGAATACACTGTGACAAGAGCCAAAAATAAAATAAATAAATAATAAAATAAAATAATAATAACAATAATGATTATGATGACGCATGCAACAGAGGGAAAAGACTAAATTCTATTAGAATAATTACACAATACCACTGTTACCAGTCAAATTAAATCATTAAATGAAAATCCATCTTTGCAGTGCATAGGTGACACAGAAGTGGCATCAGATCTGGCATTCATATATTTTCACTGCATTTACAATTGCATAAATAAAGCTATGAGATCGTTCAAATTAGAAATCAGAAATCAGGACAATATATATATATATATATATATATATATATATAGCCTACTTTTAATATATGTCCAAAGAGAAACTATTTATTTAAAATTGTAATAATATATCACAATACTGTTGTCCACAACGGATTAAGACCAGACCGAACTTCCCGACCTAAAAATTTTGTGGGCGGGGCTAAGATCGGCTGGCATCCAGGCTACAGTGTCACATGATCCTTCAGAAAACATTCAATATGCTGATTTTCTGCATAGTTCTGCATTTATTTGAAATAGTCTTTTGCAATTTAAATTAGTGTCCTGTATTGTTGACAATAGTATTAAATTTGAATGGTATATTAAATATTATTGATCTATAATATAATAACATAAATAATATAAAATAAAATGTAAAATTGCAAGATGTGGTCTTAAAGCAATCTGGTTCATATAAACAGGTCTCAAATATATGAATTAGACCTTGTTTGGAAGGGAATTTTAGCTAGATATTTATTTAAGTATCCCCACAAAACCCCATGATAAACAAGATGTCAGAAGATATGTATGCTATTCTTTCATTAACATTGGTTGAATACCATTAAAATCGAAAACATCTTCCCATAGGCCTCTCTGTCCAAGCTTGTTTCTTTGAAGTGCTCTCCAACCAACAGTGTGTGCTGAATCATATACAATGCATCAGATGGAAGATGTTAATTCTGTTTCATCTGAAGTGTAATTCTAGAGCAGTCTGCGGTGCTTTTGTTGTTCTCATTCATTATTCTCTATCTGTGGATGAGATGTGATTCCCCAGCCCACAACAGACTCAGACTGCAGTAAATAGGTCAGCCCAGTCCAGCTGTCAGACCCTGAGGTGGACACCAAGGTTTTGGGACGAAGGGAGAAGAGGAGATCAATCGCGTCATGCAGCACACCTGGCGCTGTTCAAAAACGTTAGCATCACCAGGTGAGCTTCTAAGGCTACTGTGGACTGTAATCACAACACAGCTTTGTCTAAACTACTGCCATTACTGCTGAAACAGGGAACAGTCCGCGACCACAGAACGCTCCAAACAGATGGAAGATATTCTGCAAACAGCTAGGGACATATTAGCTGCATATGGAAGCAGGCCAATAGTGACTGGCTGTTCTCAATGTTTACAGGTTGTTGCTCATGCTGACTTAAACAGTTGTGGTCTCTCTGTAAGTGTATTTTACAAGATAGGTTGATTTTTTTTTTAGGGGGTTAGGCAGTTGTCTGTTTGAGGTGTCAAAACTTGAGCGAAATTCACAGGGGATTTGTTGCTTTCTAACAGGTTTAGGTGATGACCGTGTGGTGTGAAAAATAACAAAAATGACAACTGTAGGCAGTTTTTTTCTCACAACCAATAGTCCACAATCTCTAGGAAATAGCCTAATGCAGTTACCAAGGATTTCTTGACACTGCAGGTTAACTATATTTTACAACCAAAGAGAACCATGAAATTAGTGGCACATTGTAACTGTATCACAACCCAGGAAAAAGAAAAATCTGTTATTTTTTTTTAAAAGTTCTTTACTCAGTTTTAAAGAACCCTTTATAGTTTATGGCAAAATCTCTATTCAGAGAAATGTCTTAAATGATTACATTTACTTTCATGTTTAATGGTTATTTCTATGTTTTTCTATGAAATTCATATTCATTTGTATATCATTACATAAAAAGGATTTTGAAGGGGTTCATTTAAATGAACCGTATAACCGGCCAACTCACTTGAATTAATCATGATGCATTGTATTATCATTGCAATTGTTATGTAAACTTTGATGTAGTTTACATAACTGTTAATTATGCTGTTAATGACTAAAATCTGAGAAGCACATTTAGTGGTGCGTGCAAACGCATTCTTCTTTAAGTTGCAAACTTCCGTGAACAATGTCACTCTCCTGGCAAGACGCCTAATTTTAATAAATTGGAAATTGCCTATACCCCCTACTCATTCATCATGGATTAATGATATTTTTCATTTTGTCAAACTAGAAAAAATCAGACATACAATGAAGGGATCTTCTGATAACTTCTATAAAATTTGGGGTCCTTTCCTAGATTGTGTAGGAAAGTGAAATGGCCTTAAACACATATCTACTCTGGTAGTAAAGAATCTTCTTACATGTGATATTAGTATATGTTTTTGGATGTTCAAGCTTTTCATGGCTCCTTATTTTATTAACATTAGTTTTTTTTTTTTTTTTATGGTTGTTACGTTTTGGTTTATGTTGCTGTTCTTGTTTATTGTATGTACTTCTGTTGTTATTATTTTATTCTCTCATGCTGAATGCTGTTTAAACGTAATTTGCATCATATGACAGATCCATAATATTTGTATATTTCATTTTTATTATTTCTTAACTTAGAATTAACCTTATTCTGTCTCTGTTTGCTGTATGGTCCTTTCTATGAACAAGAGAGACGGAATTAAGTACATATATGTGATATCTCAATGGTATCTGTAATTGTGTGATGTATTTGCGTTCTAGACGCTGGGACAAGTCTGTGGCAAAACTCAATTGTTTTCCACATACCGTTCAGATCAGAAAGAAGATCGAAAGCACTTGTTAGAGGCACGAAACATCTTTAGGCGCTAGGTGAGTGCCTATTATCAACACATTAATTAATACATCGTTTGACCAGACATAACTATTTTATATATATGAATATAGGTTGTTTGCGCACGTGATATCAGGAAGCAACGTAATACGCACAACGACAGGAGGGTGACAGCGATGCACAAATCGAGTTACTCATCCCACTTCTGCTAGTTTTACTGAGATATCTTATCCTGTGCGAATTGGCCAACTATTATAGACGTCATGTGGTAAAATTGCATTACTCCATCTACCCTTGTAAAGTTAATCCCGTCCGAATAGGGCCTAAGACTCACTCCATTGGTAGTGTTAAATCTTCAGCTGCACTGGTGAAAATGTTAAATGTAAAAAATGATTTCTTTGCTTTTAACAGACTAAAAGCCCCTGTAAGCGTGACCGAAGCGTCCTCTGTTTAATCTGAGCTGAAGTTCAGGGCAGCAGAAACTGGTCTGTGTGGTTGAGAGGAAGGGCTCCCATCAGTCAGATAACGTCTTCTCTCACAGTCACAGAGACTTTAATTAAAGCTGGCAGAACATGAATGAAAAGAAAAAAATATATGATGCTCTCGTTTAATGGGACCATGCATGAAATTACTTATAATATTATTGCTTTTTTCATTTACCTGATAATACTGATCTTCTCAAATCACATTTTAGAGGCAAGAGGAAATGAACACGGCACTAGTAAGGAACACAAGGATATTCATATCCTGAAGGTAAACCCAGAACCACCATATTATACAGCCTTGTATGTATATCATCATAAAATTCTCAAATATACATGATGTTTGTTTAAACTGGATTTGCTGGATAAAATATGTGATCAGCTCGTGTTTAAACAGTAAGAGTGTCCACATATTTATCTTCACTGTATTTACTTTTATAGTCGGTACACAATCCTTCATTATTCTTGCCACAAATCTTTCGTTTTCTTGCGTATACTGTCAAAACTAAAAATGTTTTACTAAGGTTGTGCCAAAGAGAAATCTTCATAGAAATCTTTGTAATTCAGATGGATGGATGGATGGGCTCTGCTTTAATGTAGGGGGTAAATTTGGGTAAAAAGAAACGTTTTAGTTTCCCCTATTTCAATAATATCAATGAGTGCAAAACTTCAAAGAGCTAAAAAGGAGGGTAAATATATCTATGTATAATTTTATGATGATATGCATAAAAGGCTGTATAATATGTATATATTATACAGTCACAAGATGAAGACAGACTGAAGACAGGATACAAATATAAACAAGGTTTATTTAAACAAAAAGTAAGAAAGTCATAACAGTGTGCATGTAAGGAAGCACACACACAAACAACAACTGGCAAACGCAGAGTGAAGGTGAGGAACTTAAAATACACAGTTATAATGTGGAAATGACGTACAGGTGTGATGATCTGATGAGTGTCCAATACAACTGATGACTGGAAGGAAACTAAGAAAAAGAAACACATGTTACTGATCAAAACTAAACTGAAAGTCCATGAAAACAGAAAGCAACCAAAACTGAGTGTGTGTGACATATAGGCTATATATTGGAAGAAAACAGCAGTTGGGGGAAAAAAATTCACCTGCTTCAACAATGAAATAGAAATGTATTAGTTAGTGTTAGACAGCTCAAATATAACCTTTGGTATAGGATTTTTGCAGAAGTATCTTCGTTAGTTTCTTGTCAATAAGTTTATGCATCATGAAAGTCCTACATCAGTTGTCTTGAATGATTTCTATTTGCTGTAGTGCTCTGTTGGAAGGAAGAAAATCAAAAAGAATGTGTCAAGAAATGTGATCAAGCCACATATATGAGTTGAAGACAGGCTTCAAATATGTTGTTTAGTTATTCCAGTGATGTTGAAGTCCTTTAAGAGAGTGGATGCCTTGCTGGAAAAAATGACAGTACAGTCAGTGATTAAAAAAGTAAAAGTTTCAAAACTAATTCAGGTGTAAGGATGTCTCATGCCACTTGTAATGAGCCTCTTCTTTCTTTGGAGCATAAATAATGTTTTAAGGCATTCATCATGTTCACGCTTAAATGATTCAAGAAATGGCACTTGAAAGACCTACACAAAAGCATGTCCACACAAACTGAGGAAGGAGACAATAAATAACAATAATAATAGATCTTCTGGATAATAGGATTGGGTGTCTAAAGTTTTTCTTGATTGCTTAAACACATTTCTTGAACCTATGCCTCGTATTCTCAAAACAGTAAACGCAAATCCATAACGTCTCACTCAGTTCCCCGAACATCCTAAAATGAAGCTCTACACTCAAAACCATTCACTCTTTCTGAAAAACCAAACTTTGCCCTCAGACATCACACACAAGCCCTCACAAACACACACACTACAACTACAACATTATACACTGGTGCAATAAATTCAAATTGGTGCAAACAATTTTTAGTTTTTTTAGTTACCATTTGAATGTAAATGTGATCCCACTCTTCATGTAAATTTGATTTCATCATGATTACAGTTTTTTATAATCGCTATGACAGTTTTTTCAATACATTTAACAAGTTTCCTAAACTCTTAACGCACCAACACACCTAAAACACACAATTGGCAAAACGGTTAATTTCATGCTCAAAATCACACATTGTAAACTAAACTCCAAAACTAATTTTCAAAATACAATAATACACTAACACAATACACTACGTCTAACAAAACACTGCAAACATGTTTCAAAATCAAATAATTATTCAAAACACTAACACATGTTCTCGTTCAACAGGAACATTTAGTCAATCATAACACAATGACAAAAAAACACTATCATCAGCTGAAATTACAGAAACTGCATTATTTTACATGTGTCAGGTCTGCCCTTATACAACAGACAGTATATTGTATTGATCATAGATTGTGTTTTGCACTGCAGTTTTTTTTTTTTTCTAAGTCTCTCTACATTTTTGTTTTGTTTGTAATGTAAATGCATGCATTTTGTTGTTGTTTTTTGCAGCAGAAATTCAATACAACAAAATAAATGCCCCTTCTTAGAGTAGCTTTATAGAATGTATGGTTTATGAAAAAAAGAAGGCAGAGACAGAATTGCTGCAGTAACGGCTTTATTTGCAACAGGACATTTCTGCAAGATAACAAAAATATGCAATATAGCTGCCATTTACAGTATTACTGTATGTGAAAATACAAAATATACAAACAGAAAAAGCCATCTTCTAATCTGCGCGGTCTTCTGCGTTTGTCCACGTTCTCATCCACATCACACCTGATATCTTCCCTGGCAAGGCATCTTGGGAAGAATCTTCTGGCTTGCCTTATCCTGGTAGTGTTCAGCTGTGATGTCTTGGTATGCAGCATCTTTTGCATACAGGAGGGACATTTGGTCCTGTGGACGATGGTCAAAAACCTTTCATCTCCAGGCTGAGAAAACTCCTCAATGGGGTTGAGGAAAGGGAAGTAAGGGGCAAGGAAAAGGGACATCATCCTCTGATGGGCGTCAAACCAGGCTGTGACTGCACGGGAATGGTGGAATGCCACATTGTCCCATATTTGCATAACTTCAATCAGCTGTTTCTCAGTAGCAATGGAATAAAATACAGGGGATATATTTGTGTTTCAGTTCACAATATAAGCAGCTGTTTACCTTGACTTTAGCCTGTAAGGTTAGGTTTAGAACATGGTGTTATCTGTTCTGACATACAGTATTAAAGCATTGGTAAATTTGGCAGTAAAAATCCATTGTTTTGGTCTTGTTTGAGCTTGTGTGTAAAAGAAGTTCAAGCATTTTAAATTTGTGTTAATTGTATGCATTTTGTGTTAAAGCAACAAGAAATGTGTTAATAGTATAGCTTACACAGACGGATGTAGTGCTAACTGTGTTAAGAGTTTTGGAAAATTGTTAAAAGTATTGAAAAATCTGTCATAGCAATCGTAAAAAACTGTAAGTTTTTACTAGTTCTCAATCGCCCTCTCCCGATGATCATTTAATAATTTATGGCTCTTATCAAAGGAAATTCTCACTGCATTAACCCAGAAATCACTTTATTTTCTGCATAGAGCCGCAGTTCTGTTACTCTAAACTACTAAACGCTGCGTGAAAGAACCATGCCGTAGCAAAATGTGTGAAATAAAAATGAACTTAAACCAAATACAGTGCGAGTATAGTGTTCTTGAGAGATTTTGTGCCTCGCTACTCCTTTATCTACAGCTCAGTCACTCTTCAGAATCTCATTTACACTAAATGATACTCTAAACCTGTCATTACTGCTGATTGCTCTGACCAGTCTCTCTCCATTTATCCATTATAGTGAGATTTAGCTTTTAACTCATCTTTAAGTCTTTGAATGAGTTCCATAGTTTGGGCTCAATCGCTCTTACAGGTTTTCTCTGTCGCTTTGGTACATTTCTCGAATCATCCTCGACATTTGCAAACCAGTAAGTGCATTTCTCAAAACAATTTGTACAAATAGCAAAACGAAGTGCAAAAGCCAGTCTAATTGCTCAAAATCTTTAGTTCATCTCTCAAAAGTAAATATATGTGTCAATGAACATGTCAGTGCCATCAGAATGACAAGTCCTTGTGCCATACGGATAAGACAGTCAAAATGCTTAGTCATGTTGTCAATAAAACACTGCACTCTGTTACTGTTACCTGATGTAAACTATGGCAACAGTTTGGATGACAGTTACTGTATTGACATGTAAGCTGTGCTGCTTCTCCATCTACAAATGTACACACTGTACGTGAGTTATTGATTGAAAGAGACTGGATAGGATTCACAGTTACAACTTTACTAGTGGTCTGACAAAAAAAAAAAAAAACATTACAATATTATTGTGATATAGAAAAGAAAAAGAAATAGGGGCACAAAGGCGAAAATACAACATTAGAAAGGCAAACACAGGAAAGACCCCTTAGGCAGAACTTTGCTTTTGCATGCAGCACTTTATATATGCTTGCCAGTTGAAGGTTCATGAGATGCAACTTTGAGCTATTTCAGATAACTGGTTTCTCTTTGGTTGATCTTCTCTTCATTGGTGAAAGTCAGATTCGCCTGCATAATTCATCAATTCATGGCACATTTACAAAAAGTCTAATAGAAATGTGTAGAAAATATGCTTGACAGTCTATGACAACTAGATCAACCATTTAATGACTTATACGATGAACTAATGACTAGATGTTTTGAGGGGTAAGACTATTGCACGGAGAACTATTTAATACATTTTGAGCAACATGACATTAGCAACTGATAATGTAGGAAACCGCAGACAATTGTACATAATCAATTGCATGAATGCACCAAAGCAATCGCAACTTGTTCAAAAGAATGAGAAACTGCTTTTATGATGTGCACAAGTGACTTGAGTGACAAGTGGAGGTTGAACAAGTAGTTTTGAGAATTTCATTTCTGATCTGAGAAATGCACCAAAGCACCTGAGAAAAACTGTATTACTGACAATAGAACAACAGAGCAGGCCTATACTCTCTGAACCATCATTATCACAGAGATCGGCAAGACGTAATGTTTTTTTTTTTCTGTTTTTTTTTACATTTGCTTTCTGAAACTCTCACTAAAATGCTCTCTTATGGATGCAGTAAAGATAAGAAAGGTTGAGTAAATGAAGAGTGATGACTGAAAGTACTAGCTTATATGTCTTTCTAAACTCAAAAAGGTCCTTTAAAAGTTTATGCATTTGCAATGGCAAACTGGCAGCGTGCATGAGAGATTGTGTTTATTTAAGGAAAAGTGACATTTAAACAGAAAAGAAAAATGACTTTTCATTTTTGTATGTATTGTAATGGACTGGAATCGCATGCGGCGAGAAGAGAGCGAAAAGAAATTGATTGTTTATGCTAATCAGACCTGCAGTTCTGTTATGACCACATACCTGGGTACAATACGAAATTTACGCTGGATATTGACTCTGCTCTGGGGAAGCCATTGATTCATCTCCATTTTATAATAGAGACAAAGTAAAACACACACTTCTTTGATGGTCGTCTTAAGCAGTGCTGTTAAGGTTAGTGTTTGTGAAGTGGAAGCACAGAGGACAGTTTTAAAGGACGGTTTCTGTCGAGGCTGACCTCTGATTTTGGGTCTTTTCATCATCTGTCACCCTGTCAAAAAACTGTAGCTAATGAAGCTGTCAGCATTGTGAACTAATTTCCATCCTTCAAACCGCCACCTCAACTAATGAATTAGACAGGGCACACCACAGATGCACCCTGATAGGTTCAGTGAGGGTTAGTCTTTTTATAGTGTTATGGCACCTGCTGTACCAATTTTTGTATAGTCTTATTATTCTTCAATTGGCATTTCTGGCTGAGAGTCTATGGGGCATGGACACAATCTGAAAATGGGCGTATCAGACAGGCTCATGAATATGAATTAGTTGAGTAAGATTAGATAAGGCACTAGCCTTATTAAAATGACTGCTTATCTATTGCATATTCATTCATTCGATCTACCCTACTAGATTTTCCCACATTAAATCTGTCAAAAATAGTTAAATATGCTCATAACGGCTCAGACTAAAATTGTGGTTCTGTGATTTTGGTACATGGCCCTGTCAATTTTAGTTGATGGTTTTGCTGATGTTTTGTTAAAATGCGTATTCGCCATGTATTGTGCGAATTGTGTGTACAACCTTTTTTTTTTTTTTTTTTATGGACTTTATGTTTCTTTATTCTTCATTTAATGATTCAATTTGTAAGCTAATTTACAGTTTTTACAATCAATTTGTTACTACTTTCAGAACCTTGATGTCATTTTTCACAACTCTAGACACAAAGCTCACAACCAATGATCAAAATGCACATTTTTCAAAACTCTAACCCTTTTCTCAATTGCTTGGATACAATACACATAAAACTTAGTTCATTTGTTCATTCAACAAAAATCACCTGTTCAATATGCCACAACTTAACATCAAAGTACTACTATTTCAAAAGGCAATTCACACATTACAATTCAAATGAGTGTCTATTCATTTCCTTACAATGATCTAACTATCAATTGGTACAACTGCTCAAAATTATAAGTAACTGTTGCATTACTCTTAATGCCCGAAGGTTTTTTCCAAGATGTTTGGCTAATGAAAACATCCATTGTGATGTAGATGAGAACCGGTGGCCAAATCCACAACACAGAGTTGATGACCATGTAGAAGTACAGTAATCACTCCTGTTTTGTTTCTTACAGTACAAGCAAGCAAGTTGAGGAACACTGCATTTGTCCTTTCTGTCTTTTCTTTTCTATTTCATAGCTAATTATTTTTGCTTTGATTCAAATAAACCTATGTTGTGATTGTACTGTAGTGTTTTGCATCAATATATTACAAACTTTGTTCAATGATTCCACTGTGTCTGTAGTATTCTCTCTACTACTGCAGTACTTTTACAGAGGTGTATTTACTGTACATGTATAATGAAACCTATATCACGTATTTTGTTCTACAATATTTAATGATTGTACGAACAATGACACAGTGAAACTATCGGTTGCTTGTGTGTGGGTGATCTATAGTTATGTTTCAATGGTATTTCACATCACTGTAAAAAGTGAACAGTTGGATCAACTTAAAAAAATTAAGTATTTCAATTGGTAACACCTAAAGAAATTACAGTTTTTTACAATCGCTATGACAGTTTTTTTCAATACATTTAACAAGTTTCCTAAACTCTTAACACCCCAACACACCTAAAACACACAATTGGCAAACCGGTTAATTTCATGCTCAAAATCACACTGTCACATTCACCGTCTGTCATCGTCCTGTCTGCACTACAGTTCCCAGAATCCTCCTTGTTTCCACACCTGTTCTCACTCCCTTCATTACCCGCCTGTTCGTCATCATCATCATCTGCATCACCTGTCTTGTGTTCATCTGTCTGTGTATTTAAGTTCCTTCTGTTCACTCATCACTTGTCGGTCAATGTTTAATATTAGGTTCCTGCTCTGAGCACACGCTCCCTGTTTTTGTGTATCTGTTATGTTTGAGAATTAAAACCTTGGAATTCATAGTCTTCGTGTTCGTCTCCTACTTCATCCACCCAAGAAGCCTGACAGATTGACCGACCTTAAAAAGAAAAGAAGATGGAGAGCTGGAAGCAGGCCTTTGTGGGAACCCGCCAAGCTGTGTTCCGGGGTATCCGTGGAGGTCACAGGGGAGGATATGGGCGATATATCTGCACAATCAAACCTATCTCCAGGGATGACTTCTCTGATCTCCCTCCTCTCATCAGCCCAACCAAGCCTGCACTTCACGTCTGTCCAGCCGAGCCTGCACTTCACGCCAGTTCAGCCAAGCCTGCACTTCACACCAGTCCAGCCGAACCTGCACTTCACGCCAGTCCAGCCGAGCCTGCACTTCACGCCAGTCCAGCCGAGCCTGCACTTCACGCCAGTCCAGCCGAGCCTGCACTTCACGCCAGATCTGCCGAAGCCAAGGCAGTGTGCGTCATGCCCGCCGCCCCTGAGACTGTGAGCGTTATGCCCGCTGCACCTGTGACTGACAGCGTCGTGCCCGTCAAGCCAGAGACTTTCCGCCCAGTATCTCCTGTTCCTGTCCTCAGCCAGAGTCCGGACGAGAAGGACTTAATTGACCTTTTTTCAGAGCTTCCTTCGCCGCTGGTCCCATCCAGCTCAGAG
The DNA here is from genome assembly GCA_021464565.1 of Rutilus rutilus. NCBI lineage: Eukaryota > Metazoa > Chordata > Actinopteri > Cypriniformes > Leuciscidae > Rutilus > Rutilus rutilus. The sequence goes on along the minus strand of JAJAQA010000015.1, from coordinate 23,108,877 downwards.
CCCTCTTCATCGCTGGTTCCGTCCAGTTCAGAGCCCTCTTCGCCGCTGGTTCCGCCCAGCTCCGAGCCTTCTTCGCCGCTGGTCCTGCCCAGCTCAGAGCCCCCTTCGCCGCTGGTCCCGCCCAGCTCAGAGCCCCCTTCGCCGCTGGTCCCGCCCAGCTCAGAGCCCCCTTCGCCGCTGGTCCCGCCCAGCTCAGAGCCCCCTTCGCCGCTGGTCCCGCCCAGCTCAGAGCCCCCTTCGCCGCTGGTCCCGCCCAGCTCAGAGCCCCCTTCGCCGCTGGTCCCGCCCAGCTCAGAGCCCTCTTTGCCGCTGGTCCTGCCCAGCTCAGAGCCCTCTTCGCCGCTGGTCCCGCCCAGCTCAAAGCTTTCTTCGCCGCTGGTCCTGCCCAGCCCAGAGCCCTCTTCGCCGCTGGTCCCGTCCAGCCCAGAGCCCTCTTCGCCGCTGGTCCCGTCCAGCCCAGAGCCCTCTTCGCCGCTGGTCCCGCCCAGCTCAGAGCCCTCTTCGCCGCTGGTTCCGCCCAGCTCAGAGCCCTCTTCGCCGCTGGTTCCGCCCAGCTCAGAGCCCTCTTCGCCGCTGGTTCCGCCCAGCTCAGAGCCCTCTTCGCCGCTGGTTCCGCCCAGCTCAGAGCCCTCTTCGCCGCTGGTTCCGCCCAGCTCAGAGCCCTCTTCGCCGCTGGTCCTGTCCAGCACAAAGCCCTCATCGCTGGATCTGCCCAGCACAAAGCCCTCATCGCTGGATCTGCCCAGCACAAAGCCCTCATCGCTGGATCTGCCCAGCACAAAGCCCTCATCGCTGGATCTGCCCAGCACAAAGCCCTCATCGCTGGATCTGCCCAGCACAAAGCCCTCGTCGCTGGATCTGCCCAGCACCGAGCCCTCGTCGCTGGATCTGCCCAGCACCGAGCCCTCGTCGCTGGATCTGCCCAGCACCGAGCCCTCGTCGCTGGATCTGCCCAGCACCGAGCCCTCGTCGCTGGATCTGCCCAGCACCGAGCCCTCGTCGCTGGATCTGCCCAGCACCGAGCCCTCGTCGCTGGATCTGCCCAGCACCGAGCCCTCGTCGCTGGATCTGCCCAGCACCGAGCCCTCGTCGCTGGATCTGCCCAGCACCGAGCCCTCGTCGCTGGATCTGCCCAGCACCGAGCCCTCGTCGCTGGATCTGCCCAGCACCGAGCCCTCGTCGCTGGATCTGCCCAGCACCGAGCCCTCTCAAGTACCCGGGACTTTTCCCAAGTATTTTTTGGGGGGGGGCCATAGGGCTCCGCCATGGCCACCTGAAGGGTCTTCACCACCATGGCCACCTGAAGGGTCTTCACCACCATGGCCACCTGAAGGGTCTTCACCGCCGTGGCCACCTGAAGGGTCTTCTCCGCCATGGCCACCTGAAGGGTCTTCTCCGCCGTGGCCACCTGAAGGGTCTTCACCGCCGTGGCCACCTGAAGGGTCTTCACCGCCGTGGCCACCTGAAGGGTCTTCTCCGCCATGGCCACCCGAAGGGTCTTCTCCGCCATGGCCACCCGAAGGGTCCGCACCGCCTTGGCCACCCGAAGGGTCCGGACCGCCATGGCCACCCGAAGGGTCCTCACTGCCGTGGTCGCCTGAGGGGACATCACCGCCCTGGCCACCCGAAGGGTCCTCTCCGCCGTGGCCACCCGAAGGGTCCTCACCGCCGTGGCCGCCCGAGGGGTCGTCTCTGTCCTGGCCACGCCCACAGCCTGCTCCACCGTGACCACACCCACAGTCTGCTCCGCCCTGGAGGCTTCCTGCCTTGTCTCCCTTGCCTTGTCTTCCCCGTCAGCCTCCAGGGCGCCCACCCTCCCACCCCTTTGGTCTTTCTACGGCGCGAGGACGCGCCTACCGGGAGGGGGGAGTAATGTCACATTCACCGTCTGTCATCGTCCTGTCTGCACTACAGTTCCCAGAATCCTCCTTGTTTCCACACCTGTTCTCACTCCCTTCATTACCCGCCTGTTCGTCATCATCATCATCTGCATCACCTGTCTTGTGTTCATCTGTCTGTGTATTTAAGTTCCTTCTGTTCACTCATCACTTGTCGGTCAATGTTTAATATTAGGTTCCTGCTCTGAGCACACGCTCCCTGTTTTTGTGTATCTGTTATGTTTGAGAATTAAAACCTTGGAATTCATAGTCTTCGTGTTCGTCTCCTACTTCATCCACCCAAGAAGCCTGACACACACATTGTAAACTAAACTCCAAAACTAATTTTCAAAATACAATAATACACTAACACAATACACTATGTCTAACAAAACATTGCAAACATGTTTCAAAATCAAATAATTATTCAAAACACTAACACATGTTCTCTTCCAACAGGAACATTTAGTCAATCATAACACAATGACAAAAAAAAAACACTATCATCTGCTGAAATTACAGAAACTGCATTATTTTATGTGTCAGGTCTGCCCTTATACAATAGACAGTATTGTATTGATCATAGATTGTGCAGCAGAAATTCAATACAACAAAATAAATTACCCTTCTTAGAGTGGCTTTATAGAATGTATGGTTTATGAAAAAAGACAGAGACAGAATTGCTGCAGTAACGGCTTTATTTGCAACACAACATTTCTGCAAGATAACAAAAATATGCAATATAGCTGCCATTTACAGTATTACTGTATGTGAAAATACAAAATATACAAACAGAAAAAGCCATCTTCTAATCTGCCTGGTCTTCTGCATTTGTCCACATGTTCTCATCCACATCACACCTGATATCTTCCCTGGCAAGGCATCTTGGGAAGAATCTTTTACAGTAACATGCCTCATCCACCCCTGGCAGTGTTCAGCTGTGATGTCTTGGTATGCAGCATCTTTTGCATACAGGAGGGACATTTGGTCCTGTGGACTATGGTCAAAAACCTTTCATCTCCAGGCTGAGAAAACTCCTCAATGGGGTTGAGGAAAGGGAAGTAAGGGGCAAGGAAAATGGACATCATCCTCTGATGGGCGTCAAACCAGGCTGTGACTAGACGGGAATGGTGGAATGCCACATTGTCCCATATTTGCATAACTTCAATCAGCTCTTTCTCACTAGCAATGGAATAATGTGAAAATACAAAATATACGAACAGAAAAAGCACCAGAAAAAAAAAAGAAAGAAAAGTCATCTTCTAATTATTTGCATAATTCAATCAGCTATTTCTCAGTAAGAATAGAATAAAATACAGGGGATGTATTTGTGTTTCAATTCACAATATAAGCAGCTGTTTACCTTGACTTTAGCCTGTAAGGTTAGGTTTAGAACATGGTGTTATCTGTTCTGACATACAGTGTGAAAGCATTGGTAAATTTGGCAGTAAAAATCCATTGTTTTGGTCTTGTATGAGCTTGTGTGTAAAAGAAGTTCAAGCATTTTAAAATTTGTGTTAATTGTATGCATTTTGTGTTAAAGCAACAAGAAATGTGTTAATAGTATAGCTTACACAGACGGATGTAGTGCTAACTGTGTTAAGAGTTTTGAAAAATTGTTAAGAGTATTGAAAAATCTGTCATAACAATCGTAAAAAACTGTACGTTTTCTCAACTTAAATTATCACGTTTTTAATGATAAAACGTGATAATTTAAGTTGAGAAAACTTAATTTCTTTAGGTGTTACCAATTGAAATAATTTTTTTAAGTTGATCCAACTGTTCACTTTTTACAGTGCAGTAAATTTGTTTTTTGAACCAATGATTGTGCAAGTGCAAGATTTCTTTAAAGATGTGAATGCACAATGCAATGTTTTGAACATTAGACAGCCTGCGTTACAAGTGATAACCGTTTTGAGTTTTGTGTCTAGAGTTTTGAAAAATGACATCAAGGTTCTGAAAATAGTAGCAAAGTGATTGTAAAAAACTGTAAATAGATACGTTTTGAGAAGATGACGCAGATGGGTCTCGATGTAGTGTTTAAAATGGTTCTAAAGTGTGCATTTCCTGGATGTCCGAATCGTGAGAAATCAACGAGAAAACCTAAAAGTGCCTTACCAATGCCGCAAAATGATTGGCTTACCTTTCACACTTTCCTATCGTGAGCGTCATCTTCGCGCATGCGTCGTGGCGCTCTTGTGAACTCACGTCAGAGGCCCACACGGAAGAAAATTAATAGTTGAATAAAGTTGTCATTTTTGTAAACAAAAAGTATTCTCGTTGCTTGATAAACTTAAAGGGGTGGTTGATTGCTATTTCACTTTTTTCATTTTAAATACTGTGTAATGTTGCTGTTGGTGCATGAACAGTATCTGCAAAGTTGCTGCGCTGAAAGTTCAACGTAAGCGGAGATATTGTCTTTTAAAAATCAGGAAGTTTAATGCCTACAAAAACGACTCGAATGGGACTACAACGAGATACTTCCCGGGTTTTATACGTAACTAACCCATACATTTACATCAACCCTCCCTCCGGAACATGTTCTGCTGTCGAAGAGGAGGAGTTATAGTGGAGAGCTGTAGCTAGGGTTGCCAACTCTCTGAAATGAAAATAAGGAACGGGGGGCACGCCCCCGTGACACGCCCCCGTGACACGCCCCCCAAGGAATAATTAAAAAAAAAATAACTCCTGAAATGATGACTTCTGGTGAATATTGTGGAAACTAATTGATATATTTAGATAAATATATTTAATACATTGTAGCATATTATAATACAACTTATAGGCCTATAGAATAGCAAAGTAGGCCTAATCAATATACAAGACTGAACCACATAAGTTAGATGTGAAATATAAAGCCTATCATGATCATTTTGCCAACAATGAACCATGGATTTGTTTAGTTTATAATACATTTTATTTTTAACTTAAACAAATACAACATCTAACATTCAAAACTTCTGTAGCCTTGTGCAAACTTATTCAATAGAATTAGATTTCTAGAATGTTCTTTCCAGTGCAAAAAAATATATTTTTAATTTAATTAGACAACATTTTAAGGAGGTGTAGTGCAAATATAATTTATATAATTATACTTCCATTATAGTTAACTTTCTTTCCAGTGCAAAACAATAATATAAAAACATAAATAAAAAAAGCTAATAAAGAAAATCTAAAATATTGCACTCAAATACTGCATTCAAGCAATACAACACCTGTATGTATGTATGCACATGGAAAATCTCACAGAAATAAATAAACCTCCAGACTAAGCACATTGTGCAGCTATTTTTTCCATGTGTACTTTTTTGATTTCTTTACAATGTTAGGCTAAACTTGTAATATCTCTTTTAATATAATCACTTTCTTATGAACTAATTTGAGTCTTAAAATTACATAGCCTACCATATCAGCTGGAGACGTCTGACGGACAAGGAACCGTGACATCGCTCGGCCGTGTATTCATTGTCCCTCACGCATTCCAGCCACGGGTAACTTAGTCATTTTCCCATTCAATTCTATATTTTTGTGCTCTTTTCTTTTTCGCCGGCTGCTCGGATGAAGTCATTTTTACATTTCCCGCTGTTGTCACTTTGTCGTCATAGTTGCTACGATACGTGACTCACAATGACTGAAACGACCAATTAAAAGGGCATTCTCTGATGATGTTCCAAGATGTTAAAAACGCTACGCTGATCATAGACAATCCGGGGGAGAAATTAGTAGCCTATCTACCGCACCGTCGGGGTTTTTTTTCACTGCACTGAATTGATTCTCAAAAATACGGAACAAAGTGCGTTCCGTATCAGTTCAATACGGAACAAGACTTTTATGTGTCAAATACGGAACGATTCCGTATTATACGGAACGGTTGGCAACCCTAGCTGTAGCTGTCAGGTCTTCTGTGTTCAGGCTTCCTACAGACGCTGTAGTTCGTCAACAATGGTTAAAATTTAAGTTTGATTATGTTCCTGACAATTACAATCGTAGTTTAGCTCTCTGTGCTGCGCATTTTACGGAAGACAGCTTCCAGAATCTACACGAGTTCAATGTCGGATTCAACAAGAAACTATTACTCCAACATGAAGCAGTTACAGCTATAAAACTAGAGGCAGCAGTTGTTGGGCCACAACCTGCAAGTAAGATTTAATCATTTTAAATGTATTTGCCTGTATAATTTAAGACGTAATGTTTTAGTTTTATCAAGGATGTAAAAAAATACCAGCGCTGGCTTTAGTAAATGACAGATGCGTACAAACATTTTGGATCCGAATTTGTAATATGTAGAAATTTTGTAAACGTATTTTCCATGTATACTTTATGACGTAATTTTTTTATTTGATCAAGAACGCAAACCAATGCCAAAGCTGTTTGGTTATAGTAGCTAGTTAGTTCGATGTTATTTTGTGTGTATAAGAAACGTGTACAAACTTCAAAAAATTATCGCAACAGCAAACTTCAGCTGCTGTTATCATGTAAGAAAACGACAAACTGAGTAAACTACCGGTAAGTTTTGTGAATAGTTAAACGGTTGTTCATTCTATCAATAAAACAATATCTTTAAAAAACGGTATTACTCAGTCATGTATTCAGTTATATTAAATGTTTAATCAGGGGGAAACCGTATCTCAAAAGCTAACAAACAGTAGCATTTTCAAGTAACAGCGTATGGAAATTCTTTGAGAAAATAATAATAATAAAAAAAAAATACCATTCAGAAACGTTTAGTAAGAGCCGTGTTTGCGGAGGTTCTGCTTGACTCTCTTCATCACCGCTCTCTGGGTCTGATTCTGGCTCAAACTGATGAGGCAATATTGACACCATTACATTTGACCGGGTCCGGAGCACATGCAACTGTAGCCCGTAAAGGTAATGGGCGTGAAGATTCCGGACGCAGTTTAGCCAATTACAACACACCGGCCGAACTAACCAATCTGAGCTCATTGCCTGTTTCTGAGGGAGTGGTTTCATAGACTAAGGAAGTCAACCGGTCGTTCAAATGACAGAGGAGGAAGCGGCTTACAATAAAGGTGAAATTTATGAAAAATAAGGCGTTTTTTAACAAACGAAACACGAAGACATGTTATATTGCAGCCCATAAACACAATCAAGCAAAGAAAAAAGGCAGTAAACCACCCCTTTAAGGTTGAGCCACTTGGACTATTTTAACAATGTCTTTACTAACTTTTCTGGACCGGCAGATGCAATTACCTCGCAGCCTATGAAGGAGTGAGCCAGCTCTCAGATTTCAACAAAAATATCCTAATTTGTGTTCTGAAGATGAACGAAAGTCTTACGGGGTTGGAAGGATGAGTAATTACCGACAGAATTTTCATTTTTGGGTGAACTAACCCTTTAACATGAGAAGATGGTGTGATTACAGAATTATCAATGGAGAGTGAAAAGCTGTTGGATTTTTCCAAATTGGATTTAGTGCCAACAAGAAGAACCTCTTTTTTATCAGTATTCAGCTTGAGAAAATTGCACGAAAACCAGGATTTAATTTCTTCTAGACAGTCCAAGAGAGAAGAAGGAAGAAGAGTGAAATTTGGCTTGGAAGGCAATTCGTCCGGTGTCGTCCGCACAGCAGTAAAAATTAATACCGTATTTCCTAATATTTAACCAAAAGGTAGTAAGTAAAATGATTTTTTACAATCGCTATGACAATTTTTTAAATAAAAGAGCACACCAAGGTGACAAGGAACATGAAATTGTCTAGCTATGACTTATATGGGAGTATAATTAGGAGTATAAATACGAGGAAACGTAGGCCAAATTCCCTTTAATCATCCATCACAATGAGTAAAACCAAAGAATATATTTCTGATGTGCAGCAAAAAAATTGTTGAGCTATAAAGTCACAGCCAATCAGAATCCAGTCGACTTTGAGCATATTTGAGCATATAAAGCTGCAGACATCATAAACAGAACATTTCATAGGCTCATGTAGTGTAAGATATTACATAATTATATGTACAAAATAGCAGTCCCTGCTAGAAATCTTATAATGGGCCATGGTTGGATCTTCCATCAGGACAACTATCCAACACAAACATCAAAATCAACACAAAAATGTGTCACTGAGCACAAAATAAAGCTTCTGCCATAGCCATCCAAGTCCACTGACCTGAACCCTGTAGAAAATGAGTGGGGTGAACTGAAGAGGAGAAGCACCAACATGGAGCTGGGAATCTGAAGGATCTGGAGAGATTCTGTATGGAGGAATGATCTCTGATCTCTTGTCAGGTGTTCTCCAAACTCATCAGGCATTATAGGAGAAAACTCAGAGCTGTTATCTTGGCAAAAGGAGGTTGCAAAAAGTATTTAATAAAAGGGTGTCAATAATTATGACCAACGTGTTTGTGAGAAAATGCTGTGAGACATGAGAAATGTATCTATATAATATCCTGCTTAATCTGCTGGGTGTATCATTATCTGATGATCTAATGCTTTGATAGGTAAAAATCATGTTGATCCAAAATAATGTGTTTATCATTTTCCTGTTTGGCATTTGCCTCTTTCTCTTAGAATGATTAATGCTCATAAATATGTAAAGCAGAAATATGATTAACTCCACACTAATGTTGTCAGGAAGGCCACAAAGCAAAATTAAAAGCCTTGGAGAAAAAATATATATATATTTTTGACACAAAACCTAAAAAATAAATTGATGTTATGTTATATTTTTGGGGTCTGTAATATTATTATTATTTTAGAAATTAATATTTTTTAGCAAGGATGCATTAAATTGATCAAAAGTGACAGTAAAGACATTTACATTTAAAAAATTTATATTTCAAATAAATGCTGTCTTTTTACCTTTCTATTCATAAGAGAATCATGAAAAACCACAAAAACTGCGTAGCACGACTGTTTTCAACATTAACCATAACAATAAAAATTTATTGAGCATCAAATCATCATATTAGAATGATTTCTGAAGGATCGTGTGACACTGAAGACTGGAGTAATGATGCTGAAAATTCATCTTCGCCATCACAGGAATACATTACAATATAAAAATTATTACAGTTTTTCTGAATTGCTAAAACACATTTCTTAAAACCATCACTCACTATGTCAAAACCTTAAACACAAAACCAAATTTTCAAACCACATTCACAGAACCTGTGAACGTGAATCCTGCCTCAAAACCATTTTATCTGTGCTCAAAATCAAACAATGCTTTCAGATCATACACACAGCGAGTCAATATTTTAGACACTACAGATCGTTCATTAGACACTACATCAAAAAATGGAGAACACAGAATCCAAAGCATGCAGTTACAGAAAAAAGTATATTGTAACAAAGTAAACAAATTTTGCAATTATGTAAAAAAAAAAGTATAGTAATGACAACTTACAGTAGAAAGGTGAATAAACTGTATACTGTATGCACTGCAAGTATAGTATTGTACTGAATATTGTATAGTATTGAATGTCTGTATACTTGCACTTGCATACTGTGAAAATACAGTGACCCAACTGCAAAAGCAAAAAAGGTTACAGCAAAATACTCTAAATGAAAAGCATGTACAGTCTTCACTGCTTCAGCATCATGTCTTCATGTTGGTCCGGCCGGAGGAGTTTCTCCACGTCTCAGACAATGTCATCTCTGCAGGCAAAGGGAAAAACCCTAAAGCAGATCCAGCCTAGACAACATTCTCCACACCTTGCTCTTCCTCATCCTCCTCCTCACTCACCACCTCTTACACACATACTTTTCCTCCTCTCCCTCTTATATTGTTTCCATCCATTGTTGGCATCAACATTCAGTGCAACATTTTGAGTCAATTTTGGGACTCTGAATTGACTTTTTTGTATTATGTACAGTTGGTTTGACCACATCATAAGAAATAAGTGTGAACAATTTTGAGTCGTTGTGTGTTAACGATGACAACTGTGTTGTAGTTGTGTTTCATTTTTGCCTGTCTGTGTTTAGCGTTTTGAAACATAAGTGCATCACAGTGCAAAATGTGTTTTAGTGAGTGAGAATGTGTTTAGAGTTTTGAAAAAAGAATGCATGAGATTTGCAAACAGTGTTTTAACTACCTGAACTTGTTTAATGTGTTACAGAAAGAGGGATTTATTCGACAAATTGGTTTAGACTATTGAGAATTTGGTTCAGATAAAGGGGTTTTAGCAATTCAGAAAAACTGTAATATAGAATTTATTTTGTATTTTACAATACTGTATTTTTTATTAAATAAATGCAGCCTTTGTGAGCATAAGAGACTTCTTTCAAAAACGTTCCCATTTAAAAAATCTTAGCGACCGCAAGCTTTTGAAAAGTAGTGTATATTACAGTTTTTCTCGATTGTTTACACACATTTTCTGAAAGCATGCCTCATATTCTCAGAACTCTACACACAAATCCAAAAACACACACACAATGGGCAAAACCCCTCAATTCTCCTGCAAAATGAAACTTTACATTCAAAACAATGTTATTTCTTCTCAAAATGGTATTTTGTTTTCAAATGACACACACAAACCATGATATGAATAGACATTTATAAGAACCAGTTGAACACTGATGTGCTCAGTGTAAAACACTATGATGAATGGAAAACACTTCTTCTCCATTCATCATAATGACTTAGGCCTTTTTTTGTTCAGTGTTACACTTTCTACAGACAGTACATACATAAGTGTGTTGTAAAATATCTGAGAATATTGTTTTTATACTCAGAACACACAAATACACGGTAACGAATATATTTTATTTTTCCCACAAAAACATTGTACACAGTGTACATCCCAACCAACACAAAGTACATACAGTGGTCTACATACAAAACAACAGAAGAATTTACTGTATACAGTTACAGTAATAAAAAAAAAATCCAATGTTGGCATCCATTGCTCCATTGAAGAGCTCACCTGTTGCCCTTTTACTGTATGCTAAAGCTCTGATTGCTAATTGTAAAACTGTGTGACGGGTGTTTGCCCATGTGATGAGTCAGTGTGCATATTTGAATGGCAGTGTGTTCCTTGTGAAAACAAGAGATTTTCTGCATGAAAATTGTGCCAAAAGCAGAGAATTGTGTGTAGTGTTTTGAAAAAAGTGTGTTTTAGAACTGCAATTTGAGTGTAAAGCAGGAATTGTGCTTGTAGTTTAGCAGAATTGGTTCAGGGGGTTGGTGAATGAGTTACATGTTGTGGTCATTGTGTCTCAAGTACCAGAAAATGTGTGTAAACAATCGAGAAAAACTGTATTATATCATGAAGCCTGCTAAATAATAGAGGTCATGTAAATGAGAATTATAGTACTTTGCTCATGCAGAAGTTTGAAACATGAATCTGATTTAGCATTTTGACACGCAGATCGTGAATGTCAAATCTTAATGTATCACAGTGACTTTGCTTCTGAAGAATTATCTCATAAGGAGAGATGAATATTTGAGAAAATTGTGCGATTCATGAGGAATAGATTGAAAAGAAACAATGGAAGCGTTTAATGATGATTCAAGGGATTGGTTGAGAACTGCAAATATCAAAACAGTCAACATGTAATCCTTCTGACACAAAGTTTTATCAAAGTGTTGCCTTTGATAAAATATTCATTCAGTTCTGTGACATTTCAGTTAATCCTTTTCTTCTCGAGCAATTTAAACAAAAATTAAGAAAGAAAATTTCTTACTGATGCTGTCTTTTGTTTTTTCAAGTTGGCTTCCCTCTGTTTCCAGGTAAGCCTTGCTGTGACAGGGTTTTCATCAGAGCGGCCTTGAAAAGGGCACGGGGAGTGACTCACTTTGAAAAATAACCCTTCTTTTTTTCGCTATTATAACAACCCGAACAATGTCACGCCTGGATTCAAAGAGCATCATGATTATGTAAAGACAGAAAAAAGGCGATTGAAGATAGATCACACACTTGCACAGCACACTTGACCACCTCTACCTCTCCTTTGTGGGAAGTCTCCTCATCTTTGATGTTCTGGTATATTGTGGGGCTTTAAACTCGAATGTTAAATCTGCATTAGAAAAGTTCACTAAACAGGGTTATCCAAGCACATATGTAGCTCTTCTCGATATACAGTATATTTAAGCAAATAGACTAACGTTCAAAAGTTTGGGTCTTTAATGCACCAAGACTGCATTTATTTGATCAAAAATCTGTAATATTGTGAAATGTTATTACAATTTAAAATAACTGTTTGCTGTTCAATTCCTTGATCAATTCTATGATCAGTTATTACCTACACATTTTAAATCGCCCAAAAAGGGAATGCATAGCCCGTATATTTGTATCTCTATATAATAAGATAATTAACCACAACGAATTATAATCAATTATAAATATACAGATAGGCTATAGATCAAATTTCAGAATATCCTACAAAATTAATTTCACATCGAATAATCCGTTCGTCCACCGAACCGACCATGCGATCTTCTTATCAACTCTCAAGGAGTATTATTCACTCTCAAGAAAGGCTATTCTTCTGGTCATGAAGAATAACTTTCTTGTTCTATAAGATTACTAACTTGTAGGCTAATCAACAATATAAAAGCTTGTAGCTTCAGATCACACATTTAAGAGGCTTTGTTAGGTGAGCAGCAGACAGAGACAATCAAGTGTATAATAGGTTTTTAATAAATGAAACTGTAAGGACTGATTTTCCTGCTAAGACCAAACTCACCCTGCAATAAAGCCATAAAACGCACCCTGGACAAAAGATAGCAAAGACAGAGCACAGGACAGACCTGCATTATTGAGTGTGACTTAGCCTGTCCAAACTTTTCTTCTTCCTTATCTCTGCATCCCCCTCTCCCTCCTCCCTTCCTCTTCTCGCGAGCCAAGTCACCAAAAGTTCGCTAAGAATGTCTATATATCACATATAATGTATCTTGCGAACCTATTGTTTTTCCTTTTCATGTTTGGGATCATTTTAAGTGTCTCAGTGTGATTGGTAAAATGGTCTTAATTTCATTGCAGCCATTGGCTTAATGAGAAAGATTGAGAACTGTTCTCCTCTCTGGGTGATGTCTCTTCAAGATATCTCCTGAAACCAGGTGTTACCCCCCTGGGGTACATGAATTGACCCAAAACAACTCTAAACAATATTTGTATAACCCTTTTGTTCTGGTCTGGGTATTTAAGGGTAGGTGACAGAGCTAAATTAAACTAAATTCCAATAAATTAAGTGAACTTCACTGGAGCGCTGAAAAGACATACCCGCATTATTCCTTCGCCCACCATTGGATTCCGTCGTTGGGCCAATGGGTGGTCCTTACAAAACTATAAAACATACAACTACATTTAACAAAGAATATAGCCTATATATAAACAGAATAACGAAAGTAAATAAAGAAAGAGCGAGCAGATCCCACAATGGCAAAATATCACAAACAGTTAACCTTTGAGAGCCAGCAAAGAATCAAATCACCTTAAAGCAGGGGCAGACAACCTTAAACGCATTTAAATCTTGATAGAAAATACTTGCATGGATCTTTGGGTGCTGAGCAGAATGCGCGCGTGTGTGTGTGTGTCTGTCCTTGGTGTGTCCGTTAGTTTGAAGCATTCTTTTGGTTCTTCCGAGCACGTGTCGTTCACGGGAAGTTCAAACAGTTTACTTGTAAGCAGAGTTGCCGGAAATTCAGGCTAAGTCCATTTCACTCATAGATAGAAATGAATGAGCCCAAGACTAAGACAAGGCGAGAAGCCAGAGATACGACTAATACAAAAAGCTAAGAAAACAAAAGTAAAACACCAAACAAACTTGGAGAGGACAAACTTGAAGAAAAAGAAAAACATGAAGAGTCGATGAGCACCGTCATCGTCCTTTAAGGGAATCGTAGTCCACACCTTTACTGGGTGATCCGACCAATAGAATTCAGAAACTTTGAGCAGGAGAGAGTTTCTTTGTCTCCTCTTGACAGCCTAATTTGCATGGTTTATGGCGGTGTTAGAATTCATCATTTCTACTCCAAAAGATGCTAAACATAGTATAATACATTTTATGGTAACCTCATATATATATTTAGCTTAGGCAAACCGAGAGGTTTAATTCGGTACCAAGATCGATATGTCAGGAAGATACAAACGTGAGATACATTCTTACTCTTTAAAATAAGCACTTAGAGTTCAACTAACACAACTAGAAAGTCATAACTAGGCTAATATGAGGGGGGAAACATACATGCATACAGGAATATATCATATACATTTTGGAATCACTTATATTGTGAGTTAAATGCAAAGAATGTTTGTGTATGTTTATTGGGCATCTCGGAGAGGGCTCTCCCTGCCACCTGGATTTCTTGCTTGCCGAGAGAGGGGAGTTGAACTGATTACGATCTGTTTGAAGCTCACAACGGAGCTTGGAGGTGTTTCTGTTTAATTTCTACCACGTCACAAACGTGTCAAAGGGAGCAATTCGATCCAGACTCATTGGCGCTAAGCTGTGATTTACATGAAATTAGTCAATAGGTTAAAAGCTTTCTGAATCTTAGAATGAGTAAGTCATTGTGATTTCATCCATATGCTACACCACCCAGCTTGATATCAATTTGATGTCAAAAGTTAGTCAAGACTTGATCAAGATGCTGCATATCATTTTAAGGTTAGTTTGGAAGGCAAATATGCTTTATTTTGTTCTTCTGTAATTGTTACTCTAATATCAGGAGAGTTTTATATTATCGCGACAGGTAGAGATCCATCCGTGTTAGATATAGATACGAGTCGCTAAAGACCTGAATATGTAGAAATGATTGGCGAAACATTCATGCATTTAAGGGTTAATGCATGTTATTGTAAAGAAGAAAACTTTCTTTGTAATCATAATGTAGCTTGCTCTGCCTCAGAAATGGCTTTTCTTCCTGCTGACATCAACAAGCCCTCTTATTTTTCAAGTCTTTCTCTCTAACCAGCTGTCATAAAGAGACCACTTTTCATTATACAGTAATTTTCCTGATGGATAAATTCAAGTTCCACCCTATATTTTTCTTTAAATTGTGGTCAGAACAGAATATGTGCTGTAAGAACACACTGTGAATAAAGCAGAAGAGTCCGGCAGAAAGTGCATTAAAGAATTAGAGGCCTGGCATTTATCTCTCATACTGCTCAAGAGACCCAGAGCAGCTGCCACCAACCAAACTCATGCCTCTCTAACACAGCAAGATATTGTTCAATAACCCTCCACCATCTGTCTCGGTTGTATTTTCTCTAACAGACGTGCATTAGACACAGAAAATGTCTTTTTTTTTTACACACTGAATAAAATAAGAATCTTTTAAACCACTACATCAAATTCTCTCATTATGGGTTTGGGGAACGGATTCCGACAGCTGGTTTGTTTGCTGTCGGATTCTGTTCTTACACAATGAGGTTCTAAAATTTACAAAACTGACACTGACTTGTTAACACAGATATCCTCGTCAGCAGTGCTGACATATAGTGTCAATGTGCTTCCATCGGCCTGAGTTCCAGTTCCGTCCCCCTCTATCTCTTCCACTTTGCTTCCTGAATTTAGCTCTGGTGTGCTTTGGGCGACCCGAGTTCAAGTCCCTGCTCGAGTATTTTTCACGATATCATACTGTGCTGTCATAATAAAAGGCAAAGATTTCCAAAAAAAAATTCTTTAAACTGATCCCATTAAGCTCCATCCACACACAAAATAGAATCAGCCTTTTTTTAAGCCACTACATCAACACCTCTCATAATGGGAGTGGGGTAACAGATTCCGACAGCTGGTTTGTTTGAAGTCGGATTGTGTTTCTTATACAATGAGGTTCTAATATTTATCAAACTGATGCTGGTTAAGCTCCATCCACTCACAGAATACAATGAGCATCTTTTAAGCCAATAAATCAACATTTCTCATCATGGGAGTGAGGGAATGGATATCGACAGTTGGATTTTTTGCCGTTGGATTGCCTTCCCCCCATGTTTCTTACACAAGGAGGTTCTTCTAATATTTATCAAACTGATGGTGATTACAGTTTTTCTGAAATGCTAAAACACTAAACCCCGGTCTCTGAACCAAATTCTCAATAGCCTAAACCAATTGGTTGAATAAATCACCAATTGTTTGATTTTGCCAGAAGAGTCAGAGGTTCTCTGAATGTGGTTTGAAAATATGGTTTTGTGTTTAAGGTTTGAGAAAGTAAGTGATGGTTTCAAGAAATGTGTTTTAGAAATTCTGAAAAACTGTACTGGGCCCCAACAGCCTGCACTGCACTGACATTAAAGCTGCAGTCCGTAGTTTTTCCTCTTTGTCGCCATCTCTGTTCGAAATCTGCAATTGCAGTTATTAGCGGAATTATCAACTTTATGTGGTTTGTGGATCGGCACGGCACAGCGCGGATGAATCCAATGTTTTGAGGAGAATGTGCGGCTGTCAATCACCGCGCCGGTGTGGATACTGTCATTCGGAATCACAGATTCTACTTTTTGGAAGTATGACCAACATTAGAATTTTCACCGGAAAATATCATCTGAACAAGTAAGTAACATCCACTTTTGTTCTGACCAACTAAGGGAAAAAAAGCATTGCTGATTAAATCTAACGATCGCTTATCAAATCACATCAAACCATGCAAATTATACTTTGTTCTCATCGTAATAATTCAGGAAATAGCTGTAAAATGTTTTTTTTAGAAAAACAGAAAATGTGTTTTTCTGTAAAACATTCAAGGAAAATCTCTGTTAAAGTTTTTTGCACTTTATCTAAATTAGGATATTTTACTTTATTTTTACGGTTTTTGTTTGGCAGCCGTAGCTGACAGTCATTGACAGTTTTTAGATTTTATTTTTTGCAGTGCAGTATCTAAAAAAATAAGAACTATCTAATGCATAATTACTAGTATCTTTTAAAAAGGTATAGGCACTAGTATCTAAAGAATAAGCACTAGTAGCTAATGAATAAGTACTACTTAATGGAATAGATATTAGTATCTAAAATATAAGTACTAGTAGCATGAAAATAGATATTAGTAGGTTTTAAATTAAGGATTAAATGTTAAAACGGCTTGCCATAATAATAGATGGTGTTCTCCCATATGGATGCAGGTCATTGTCCTTCTGCTCTCTTTGTCCTTCTCCTCAGCTTTGTGTTTTAGTAGCACTCAACACAGAAAGGAAGCAGTGGGTGACGAGCTGGACTATAGATCCAGGGTTTGTATGGAGCACTCAGAGGCCCATTAAGGCCAGCCATGTCTGTGTGGCTGCGAACAGCAGACGGAGGTGGATACTGATGGAGACAGTGTAGGCGGCTGGCATTTTTATGAGAGAGAGAAACAAGCACTAGCGCCGTCTCTAATCTTTAGGTTCCCTCTTCACCTTTTCTCCCAGGCACAGTGGACGCACGGCCTGTCAGGAGCGATCACCAGCTGCCTGACTGCGTCCCCAACCCCTGCCCTGAGAGAAGAGAGAACAACAACACAGGGAGAAAAACTATGGTTTTTTGCCAGATATATTAGCATAAAACCTATGTTTTATTCACAAACCACCTTGAACTAGTTGAACCAGGTGATATCTGCACTAGTACCACATCATTGTAATTCCTGGCGAATTTGATGAATATGCCTTATTTACATATGTTAGTGGATATATATTAAATGTACCTTTTTTGTTCAAAATTAACCAGATTTAAATAATGAGTCAATACGTCATCTATCCTTCTTCCAAAACAAGTATTTGTCTTGCCCTTATTCACGATGGTAAGTCTATTATAAGTGTTCATATTTTAGACCGAGCGGGATGGTTTTCGTGGGAAATTGCGTACATACATCACTCACATGCTTGTCTATAGAGGGAAGTTGCTCCGGCTGCTTTGACGCGTGCATGGTGTGGGAGTGGCACAGGTTAGCTGTCACAAGCGAGAAAGGTTGACATGAGTGAGGCATGTTAAATCTCGAACCGCAGGAATTTCCAATTTAAAAAATAAAACACAGAACAGAGGAGAGTCTTCTGGCAAAAAGAGAATGCGACAGAGCGTTATAAAACTAGAATCAACATTGACTTGGCTTTTCGGAGATGACGAGAACTGATGAATTTTAAATGTTGTAAAAGCAAGATTGCGTTTTTATTACTCAACAGGTAAGTAAGGTATTTTATTGAACATATACATTGCCATATGTAGCTGTCTACCAGTTCATAGTAAAGCATTATCTATTTTGAAGGGTCATGTTTGGATTTAAATAAGCAAAAACTTAGCAGTCTATGACTGGATCATTATTGCTGTGATTATAATTTTTCTAGCGTGTTATATTTTGGCAACATTTAAAAAAACACCACCCAGCTTATGCTTTGTTTAAATGGGTGGACACAGGCTATAACCTGAGACATCGTAGGCCTGTGAGCATTAGCACCCACAAGGCCCGTCTGTTTAAAAGTTTTTTCCCAGCCACTGTCAGGCTAGTGGCACAGGACATTAAGGAGGGAAAAAAAATATCCTTTTCCATGTTAATTATTGTAATGATCAGTGCAATAGTAATTTATTCTATTTAGAGTTTTATTTTTGTACGCACAATATTACTATTATTTATTATAATGTGTATTTATCTAAACTAGAAAGGTTATTTATACACTGGTTCTGTATCTCTTTTGTATCCCTTTAAAAATGTCTAGTCGCTCTCTGCTCTACCTCATGATGTGTATGTGTATGTACTGTATGTATATATGTGTATATACATGGTGTGTGTATGTATATATATATATATATATATATATATATATATATATATATATATGTATTTATATATATATATATATATATATATATATATATATATATGTGTGTGTGTGTGTGTGTGTGTGTGTGTGCCCATGGGCGTCGGAACCATTGTATATGGGTGGGACAAGACCCACCCACTTTTTAAGACCAATGATATTGGACCCACTTACTTTTACCGTCTCTGATTCAGAGCATTTCTCTTTTTATAGCGCCATCAGTCAAATCCATTCCACTTGAGGAATTCCTTAATAGATTAAACTCTATTTCCGTTGAATCGCTACATTATATTTCTCAACGAGCCGCAACTGACGAAAGTAACTGCCCGTTGTACCCTTCTAGTCAAATATTGTGTTGCAAACATCAATAACAGCTTTAAGTTGTCATTGCTGGCAAATGACCATGGTATTAGCGGGATAATCCACGGATAGCTGTGCATTTAATGCACGACGTGGAGGCAAAGAACCTATGTATGGGTGTATGCATATATACTACTTTTTATACATTATTTTTAATTTAGAACTTGACTTTGAGAAACGCATAAGAATTCCAATGTACCTGTACTGTGCAAATGGCAATAAACTATAAACTATAAAACTATAAACAAAAGCTTCTGTAGGTACACTTGCGCATAGTTTTTCAGGTGGCTTTGCAGGTAGGTTTTTTCAAGCGTCTTGGAGATGTTACCACAGTTCTGGATTTAGTTTCTTTCAAAAAAAATCGGACTGTTCGCTAACTTACGGTAGTGTGTGTATATATGTTTATTACTTTTTATGTTGTGATTTCAATGTAATAGAGAACATTCAAAGAGAGATGGAGAAATGGAGTGCACATTCTTGACAGCTATAGATAGAGGGTACCATTTAATGTTGAACATTTACCCCTTCACCTATATGACCATGTCCAGCCAGTGACTACAGAGAAGAAGAATACTTAAAGTAACAAACTTTACTTTAAAAAGGTTTTTAATGACTCCTAAGGGGAGGATTAAAGGTGAAATAACCTCAGATAGCTTCCTGCAGTAACTGTTTTCACCAAACATGAAGTGAGAACTCACAATCACAGATTCACAGATTTTGAGGCGGCTAAAATTAAAGACAGAGCTAAAGTTCACCTAGACAGCTCTAGCAACCCAGTAAACAATTACCATCTTTCAATGTTGAAATATGGTTGAAAATAAGTTGGTCCACGTTGGACTGGTTTTCGACGTGATTTCAACTAAGTAGTTTCGGCCGGACTGTTTGACTACGTTTTCAACTGATAATCTAAGACAGGATAAGTCTGTTATACATACTAAAATAACGGAGAAAAACAAACTACCAAACCATGGTCATTATTATCTCAAATAAATTTAAAGCAGAACTTGGTAACTTTTTTAACTTAATAAAACTGTCTAGAAATCATTTGGATGGTTAAACAACCTGTTCTGGTGATATTGGTGACTTTCCCCGCTCCCCCCAGCGTTCCCAGGCGGAAAACCAACCTTGCAACTTGGGGACTACCGTCCCGGCAAGATAGAAATTGGAAGTCTCGTGAGAAGCGAGAACGAGAACGAGCGCGAAACACGAATTGCTTTACGGCAATTCGACATAAACACACACGCATGTATGATGTATTACCCACCTCGGTAGACATAGCTCCACACGATACAGTTGGCTTGCTCCGATCAAAACAAACGCACATGAGCAGCGGTAGAGAGGGGGAGGAGGCCGCCGCAAGTGAGTTTTTTACGACAGTGTTGTGAAATATACGCCCACCACAGCTGTAGGGGGAGCTCGTGGGGAAAACATGCGACAACTCATGACAAGATCAGCGAAGAAGTGACTAGAGTTCGCTAGAGTTACAGAGTTCTCCTTTAAAGAGTTTTACATATTCCATCAAGACGTTGAAGATCGACCTGTTTTCAACATTGAAAAGTCATAATTTGATGTTGAAGATTTACGTCTATTCAACGTCTAATAGACGACTTTTCGACGAGGTCCAACTATAGTGCCGACAGTGTGGAACACACCGCAAAAACTGGGCCGGCCGATGCTCAACAAGTCACCTTTAGTTGTGAATTTCCCCTTTTTATCGCAAATTTCTGACAACCCATAGTACCCTGCGTTTATCTTAAACTGCCTAAACTTTAGCTGTCTACTCCCAGAAGCACCTCCACATTTATCATTGTTCACAAATGACTTTAATTTTGAAATAAATCAAAAGGACATATCTAGGACACCCTGACATTTACATTAGAGGCTGAGTGTTTTGGCACCAGCGGAAAAGAGTTCACCTGTCCAGAGGGTCATCATGCTTGAGGTCAATGAGATGTTTACACTTTTAACCCTATTACATCTTAGGAAAGCTGCAGCAGAGCAGCCCATTAACCCTCCACTTTCCCCTTTCTGGGTAAAACAGTTCAGGTTTTGTTATCTAATTAGAAGATTTAAACCGAGACCCTGTAGATTGAAGTGCTGCATATTACTGTACAAGAGGCTCTTATACTGCTTGTCTAAGCCTTTCTAATTTGCATTTAGTGACACTCATAAACTCGCATACAAAATGACTCGCACATAGTGCAAACACGTAACAGTTCTCATGCTTTGCAGAAAATTAAATGAGCACTTACACTTTTGTGGTAAAATGATTTAGTTGGAGAGGTCATGGTTGTAATTGACCTTGAGTCATTCAGAGGATGAAGCACATACATTTGTTCTCTAAGCAAGGACATGCATGATTTTGGGTTAGCCTATTGCCTTTTTTATCTCAATACTGAATCACACACAAGTTATTCAGTGTTTTGAGCTTCACAATGTCCTTCACCACACATTTCATCAGGGTTAAAAGAAATGCAACACATTTCAAGAGCAGAGAGTTTCAAACTTTTAGACCTTTTTTTTTTTTTTTTAAGTTCTTGGAATCATTCTTCTATGAAACCAGCCATTGTTGTGCCCTTACAAAATACATTACTGTGATACAAGGTTGCTAGAAAACTAAAATTCTCATTAAAACTTTAACTTTTTTATATACACATGTCTCTGATATACAACTTATTTCAGACACATTTCAAACATAATGTTCTGCCTCATAGCCAGAAAAACCATCACAAAATAAACACGCACTGCAGCCTGCACAGACTTTGAGGATTACATGCCAATTAGAAATGTTCTTCTTAATTAAATATTGTGCTACTACAGTGTATATGCAAATGCAGATTATAACAGTGACTCTAAATACTTGGGCTCCATCCAAACTAGTTTCTTGCCACCTTATGAAAAAGAAGTGCACTTTAGCCTACTTTTAAAAAGAGTACTTATTACAGAAATAATACCCTTACAAGAATATAGGCCTACTTAAGTGCAAACTGAATGTAATTTTTTCAAACACTTGAATGCATGTTAATTGAAATTAATTGACAATGTTTTATGGTTCAAATTGATGTGAAATTAAAATAATCTTAACTTTAGAGTGCATTTTTACTCACTTAAATGGTTAGTTCACCCAAAAATAAAAATTCTGTCATTAATTAGCCATAAGTCTTTTGTTCATCTTCGGAACACAAATGGGGATATTTTTGATGAAATCGAAGAGCTTTCTGACAAACGTTGTGTACATTTTTTTTTTTTTTTTTTTTGCACAAAAAGTATACTTGTCGCTTCATAACATTAAGGTTGAACCACTATAGTCACATTAACTATTTTAACGATGTCTTCATATATCTTCACATGTAATTTCATAATTACTTCTACTGTCGTAAAATATAATAACTTTAAATTTATTATCAAAAAACACTGCATTTAAATTATTATAAGTACTATAAATGTGCTTTAGTATAATTGGTCATCACATCAAAATAAGTGTACTATGTTAAAAAATGTTTTATATATTTGAAAAGAACTTTTAAGTGAAACTTTAAATTTGGCATTATTTCAAAGCGTACTTTTTTAAAGTGTAATATAGTCATGAAAGTGTTCTCTTTAGTGGCTTTTTATTTCAGTAATATTATATCATGTAAAAAATCTTTTTAATTATGGTTACACTTTATTTTAAGGTGTCCTTGTGTGTATACATTTAAGTACTGAGTAATATTAATTAACAGCACATAGGTCTATAGTATAGGGTTAGGGTTTGGTTTAAGGTTATTTGCATGTAATTATGCATCATTTTCTGTTATTACTATAACAAGTACATGTAACGTGTAATAAAGACACTGTGAAAAATAGTGTTATCAAATGTACTTTAAAGATTTTGAAATACATTTAAGCACACTTCTTGTTCTCAAAGGCAATATAAGTTCTGAAGCTAATTGATAGCTTTATGTGAGGAACAGATGAATATTGAACTTGTTATTCAATTTTGGCACTGTGTTGAGTTACCACTTGATGTAAAATCTGGGGCGTAAAGAAAAAGTTTTTTTTTTTTTTACTACTACTAGTATGCAAATAGATATGTCTTTTGTAGGAAACTCAGAAGTGAAGACCAGGAGAGGAGGGGGCAGAAATGGAAGAGAAATTTTAGAAACGGAGAGAAAGCACCTGGGTGACAACCTTAAAGCTACAATATGCAAGAATTTTTTGCCTCTAGAGGGCGCTACATTCCAAACAACAACAACGGCGTAGCTTGATGACGATGTGAAGGAGCGTGGAATTATGAGAACTGTCGTTTTAAACTCCACCGTGGATGTAAATCAGTCAGACGGGAATCGAAAAATCATGTTCATGGATGAGGCTAAGCTCTTTTTTTATAATGACATGCTTTTTGTGGCGAGGGGGCGTGGTTCAGCGCGGTCTGTAATGGGAGAGAGAAGAGACGAGCAAGTAGGTCAAGTGCAAATGACGAACACCTGTGTCTTATTGCTGTGATCCGCGTGGAGAGACCGCTTTTAAGCCGCGCGCTGGAACGAGAGAGAGAGACTGAAGAGAAAATTGGACGCAGAGAAAGAAAACCGGTGGATCCGAGCTCTCATTTTTGAACTGTTTTGTGCCGTCGCGGTTGCCACGGTGAATGCGCGTAGTGCGCGACTTTTGTTTGTTTTGCTTTATTTTAATAAAGTATGAGTCCCAGTCACGCCGACCCCTGTCTTCTTCCTTCCTGACTCTTGAACCTCATCACACTTTTATTTCATTAAAATGAATTAACCGCAAGAAAAGTAAGGTTTAATACTAAATTGGTTATCATAGATGTTACTGTATGTCGAATTCATTGTTGCGATAACGCGGCGCAGTTTTACGTGTTCTAAACAATTGTTGTAAAAGTAGCCTACATTCGAACATACCCACATCATTTGACAAAATACTGATTAATCTTTATGTATAACACATGCTATATTTATTTACATGGCCATAAACACCAGACGTGATAAACAATGTCAATAAACTAAACACAAATCTAAAGCAATAATACTTCCCTTACATAAACATAACTATTACCGAATGCTACATTTGGAAAATATAAAATTAAGCATGCTTTGTCGACAGAACCAGCTGCAATCGGTAAAGAATAATTGTGTTCCATAACGACTGCACAAAACAAGCTAACGTTTGTTGCTTGATAGACGCTACAACTACAACTTCCGCATTTGTCCAGGACTCCACGCAGTACGAGCGGAAACCGAGGGTAACGCGGATATGACGCAATTGACTGGCGACTCCCAGCTCCCCCCTGCTCTAACGCCCCGTTTCCTTGGTTAAAATCGCAATTTTCTCACGATTTAAAAATAGTTGGAAACATTTGGGATATTGTAAGTAATCAACTTAACAAAATATATAACACTGGCCTTGAGATTATGGGATATTTTAATGCAAAATTCTTGCATATTGTACCTTTAAAGCATACAAATGAAGTGTATAGTAACCCAGTGTCACCAGTCATAATTCAATCAGCAACTATTCAAAGAATGGGACAGGGGTTCCAAGATCCATTAAAGATAAAAGTGGCAGAAAACTAAATCTTTGCTTAAAATAATCATTTGTCTGATGTCATCATCTTTACCTTAAATGCTAAATACAATGTACTTCACCTTAGTTTTTCATGTGATGTTTCATATGCATTGGATCAGCAGATCTTTAACAGACTGTTACATTTGTAAATCCCACATTTTCCATATTGTTCATTTTAACAATCTGGATCTCATATGCTGAAATAGAACAGATTATTAAAACAAGGACAGATGGCAAAACGACACATGTGACAAGGAAGTATAAGGAAGTGTGTGATTCATTCTCAACCTCATAACATCTTCATACTCATTCAGAAAGTTCTGTTTTGCACATGACTGGCCAAGATACCCCGAAGTTAAGCATTTCTCAAGCTTTTCTCACCACAGCACTCAAGACCTTTCTCTGAAATGCTTGTTTATTTGCTTATTTTCAGACCTACAATGACAAAAAAAGAGTGGTTGGAGGAACGCTTGAGAAATTTCTGCGAGACATAAACGAGAAGTGAGAGGAGATATAATGGATATATAATTTATATAGATATAAGATATATTTATATAGCCTACTAGAGCTGCATGATTTTGGATCAATTGAGATTCACAAAAAATAGTGATCATGATAACTACCAAACAAAATAACATATAGGCTCATTTTCTATGTTCAGTCAAAATGTTAATTGCTGCAGTCTATTTAAAATGTTTAATTCATTTGAATGATTTTTTTTTTTTTTAATCGGTTTGAATGAATGATTCAATGACACTCTCATAAATACTTCACTTGTTTTATTACTGAATAAATCTGCGTTTTTGAACTAATCTCTTGAATGATTGATTCAATGTAAAATACATTTTTAACAGTCACTTGTCACCACCTAGTGGCCTAACAATGTAATCGATACAATTGTTATTTGAAGCGGCAAGTTACTTTCAAAAAGCGATGTGCTCTATTTTGATCATTGCCGTAGATGTCAGTTTTCATATCCAAACTATAAAAAAAAAAAAAATTCTGTACTTCTGTGATGATTTGGGATGGGATGTGGTTAGAGAACCTTGAACATAGACTACAACATTTGGCACTCAAATCTCAAGAATGGTGACAATCAACAAATTTAAATAGATTAGCTTCTTAACATCATAACACAGCAAATAAATAGCAATAATAAAAAAAAAAAATTTTTAAATGCAATGCATGCTGGGAACCCACAAACCTGTAACATTTCAGCAATATTGTTCAATTTGAAATTCTTTGTTCAGAGAACTGTTTGACTAATGTTGTGAGACAACATTTGGGGGATTCCTCTTGTTCTAAAATGTGTTATGTAGTTTCAAGTAACATTTCTTAGTATTTGTGACTCAAAAGATCCCGAAAACTGGAAAATATGTATGTTCAGTGCATTGATTTAAATCGTTTCACTTGCTGGAGCTAACAACTAAAATGCATATTCAAAATGAATTTCACTTTCATATCAAGAGCTAGCCAAGCAACAGGCTCTCATGCATTTAAACATCAGAGGAATATGTTAAGAGAGCAAAAAAGTAGCCTATTACAAGCCAATTAACGCTTGAATTTGTACCAAAGAGGTATTGTGGGAACTGCAAGCTTGGTCGATCAAACGATTAGTCACTCAAACTGCATGACTGATGGTGCTCGTTGATCGCTGCCGCTTCTTTCCGACATCTAAGTGACTCTGGGGGCTGCGACTACCTAGCATTTCGTCAATTCTGCCTGGGAGCCTGTATCAGAGCTCTTAATGCGCCTTGTCACTGTTGCTGGGCTAATTAGTGCACAGCAGCTGCAGCAGATGGAGACTCACTCTGGGCTGCTCTACCATGTACCTGTCACATTCCCTCTGGCCCGTTACCACGCTCAGCTATCACTGCGTTTGAGTTCCTGCTCTCCGCACAGGTTTAATTGCTTTTTCAAAATCCCCCTCTCTTTGAGAAAGGGATAAAAAAGGAGCAACATGTGATCAATTGTGTTGTCCTCCTAGGGGCTCGCTTCCATTCCCGTTTAATCTCTGTGGTAAATACAATTTCTGAAGGGGGATGTAGGGTTATGTTGGTACGAGAGCCATGTTTGGATTTACAGAGATGAGCGGAAACATGTCTCTCTGCTTTTTAAAGACATAGTCAACAGGAAGAATAAACATGGTTCACATTGGCCATATCTGTGTGAATGCGTAAGTGATGAGTACCATGTTATGAAGCAGGCAATGAGGCGAGTCAGCAAAGGTCATTACAGGGAAAAGAACATGAGGAAATAGGCAGCGGTAAAATTATTTTCATCACATTTACAATCATTGCTTTCTTTTTTTTACAATATTGTATGAATACAGCTCATAACATACAGGTGTAAATGCACTGTGTACATTATGTAATGTATTGCTTATAGTGAGAAATGCACACAATTTGTCACTTCTTAGTCTAAATTTTAGATAAATTTGTTTAGTCCAGTCCAGTCCTTGGTGGTTAGAGAGATGATGCAGGGACCAGTTAAATATAAAATTGAGTGTATATAAAAGTTAACCATGTATTTGTATGCATGTCTATGATCTATGATCTTTATATTGCAGTGCTATTAAAGTATTTATTATTAATTATTAAATCATTATTATGAGCATATGCTGCATTTATTTGATCAAAAATACAGTGAAAAGGGAATAAATGTTTAAAAATAACTGTTTTCTATTTTAATATATTTGAAACTGTAATTTATTCCTATGATGCAAAGTTGAATTTTCAGCATCATTACTCCAGTCTTCAATGTCACATGATCCTTCAGAAATCATTCTAATATTATGATTTGCTGCACAGGAAACATTTATTATTATTATCAGTGTTGAAAACAGTTGGAAACTGTATATATATAAAGGATTCTTTGACTCTTTTGTAACATCATAAATATCTTTACTTCACTTTTGATTGTACTGCCCCTAAACTTTTCACCCCCTATATCATCCAATATACCCTCATTCAATACACTGGTCCACTAAAATAGTCCACTTGGAGGAGTGAATGAAAACAAGTGAGTGAATTCGGACACTGTGTGCGCCAGAAGGGATACAGCTTTTGCATAGTTTGAGCTTGCTGTTTAATAATCTTTCGAAACTTAGCAAACTGGCTAGCCTGGGTTTCCCCAGCGTGATTTTATTCACGCTGCTAGGCAGCCTGGACACCATGGACCAGATTTTCCCCTCAAAAAGGGAACCAATCACAGAACGGGGAGGGAGCAGCAAGACGATGACGTGACACACCGAAGCAGTTTGTTTATATCTATGGATCCAACATGGCATCAGACGCGAAGTTACCTTTCGATGCAGCCTTAGATAGTGTTCTAAGTAGTTTAGAACGAAAGTTTATTTCGTCTTCTTCCTCGTCGAATTTCTGTCGCTTTACATTCGTCATCTAGTATAATTGAAACGATTGGCTATGAGCTTACGTACAGGCGCATTTGATAGACATTCGTACCGCCCAATAAACGGCTCTGGGCATTCGTAAACCACGCCTCAAATACGAGAAAATGAACATGTGGTTCCCAGACCACGTCTCAATGAGACGAGGTCTGACGTTAGCCAGGCTACAAACTGGCAGCTCCAGAAGTAAGATTAGAAGATCTATCTTGAAATCTGTCTTGGAAACAGTAAACTTGAATTGAACTATTTAATAATTCCTTTAAAAGGAAATTATATGCTATTACTCTGTAGCCTCATTGGACCAGCGGTTTGGAAAATGGATGAATGGATGGATGAGGATGCTTTTTATTTACTATAGTTCAGCATTTAACACAGTCATTCCTGACAGGCTGGCAGCCAAACTGCTGGGTTTAGGTCTTTCCTCATCTATCTGTCACTGGATTAAGGACTTCCTGACCAACTGCCCCCAGACGGTTAGGTTAGGTCCCTATTCCTCCTCTACCTTAATTCTCAGCACAGGTGCCCCACAAGGCCGCGTGCTTAGACCACTTCTCTACGTCCTTTATACTCATGACTGCACCCCAAACCATTCTACCAACACTATCATCAAATTCGCAGATGACACGACCATAGTTGGACTCATCTCAGGAGGAGACGAAGCAGCTTACAGAGATGAAATTCAGAGATTGACAGAATGGTGTGGGGTAAATAACTTGGCCCTGAATGCTTCTAAAACCAAAGAGAGCATCATTGACTTTCGAAAGCACAACACAAATCACATGCCACTGCACATTAGCGGGGTCTGCGTGGAGAGGGTTCCAGCCTTCAGATTCTTTCCTGGAGCACAAACACCTCAGCAGCAGTCAAAAAAGCACAGCAGCGATCCTCTATTTCTTGAGGATTCTCAGAAAGAACCACCTACAAGAGCAGCTGCTAGTGTCCTTCTATCGCTGCTCCATCAAGAGTTTGATAACCAACTGCATCTCATACGTGGTACGCAGGCAGCTCAGCGGCAGATAGGAAAGCTCTCCAGAAAGTAATCAACACTGCACAAAAAATCATTGGCTGCCCTCTGCCTTCCCTAAAAGAGCTTTACACTGTACACCGTCTCAGAAGAGCAAGAAACATTTGAAAGGATCCTTTCCATCCGGGTCATTATTTGATTGAATTGCTGCCCTCTGGTAAACGATTTAGGTCCATCAAATCGCGGACCAATAGACTCAAGAACAGTTTTTACCCCAGCGCCATACGGGACTTGAACACACACGCATACTCATAAACTGAAAAATGCACCAATCTGATGGGGCATGTTATATCTCAACCTATAGAAGGTTAAAAACAACCTCTGTAGATTTCAGTGTATATACGTTACACTATATTATTTAAATTGGGTTGCATTCTGTTGCACTTACCTCTCTTTTCTTTATGTGCAATATCATGTAGTACTTACTGCTTTCTGTGCAATAATTTTTTGCACTATTTGACTATCGCCTTGCTTGCACTGTTTTTTTGAGTATTGTTTTATATTGTCTTTGCGTTGTCTTGATTATGGCATATTGTTTATTAATGTATTGTATTGTATATTGGTCATTACCGTATTGTTTCTATTCTACTTAAATTGTATTATTTAAATTAAATGTTAGACCGTACAAGCTATATGTGATGGTACCGTAAGGATACACCTTTGCATAGTGACAATAAAGAATCTTGAATCTTGAATGATTCAGAAGCTGGACTTAATTTGGCGCGTGACTCTCATAGTGCACTATGGGTATTTTCTAGCCGCTAAGCGTACATCAATTGTACACGTTGTTGCGGTGCATTGTGGGACTGAATGAGGGCACAACGTCCACTATTGTTTCGGACACCACTACAAATGGCTGTCCCTTCAAATAGTGCCCTATTTAAGGGTATAGGAGATTTCGGACACAGTCTTAGTTTCACAAAGCCCCTCTTCTTTGAAATTTTCAATCATTTGATTGGGTTTACCACATCCAATCAATGCATGCATTTGATTTGCCCTCTCCCACATGCTGCTCAAGTGCTCTGACCAAGAATGGACTTGATTTAAAAAGGAGAAACAACAAGACCTTTCTTATGTGCAGATCATGTTTAACATCCAGAAATGTATGTTATGGCTCTATCCACCTTATTCCTGACGAGCTTACTGCGTTTTGAATTATGGGTGGCACTTCCGGTTTGGGGAACTTTCATTCAAAAAGACTGAAATGAATCATTTCAAATCATAAGGTTGCCCTACAAATAAAGCTTATTCGTCAGTTTGACTACATGAGCTATCAGTTTTCTATCATGTTTTATTTAAGAATAACATGAGAATAATGTAACACTTATTTTAACGTGACATGTTATAACGAGAATATCTATGGCAACAGCTCTCTTCAGTCACTGCATTCTTTTCCTCATGATTATTTTCTTTTTTTCCTTTTGCATTTCGCTGTAATAGTGTGGAAAAAGGTCAACATATACTACACATTTGTGGTCTGTTCTCCTGGATTTATTTGACGATATATGCCATTAATAATTCACTGGAATGCACAAAGAATCTCTCTTTTTTTTCTCCCCAAATCCTCGCGTCTCTTTCCAGGTTTGTTTTCACAGGTAAATACAATTCATTATCTGCCAAAATGGCTGAAATCACTTTGAAACAGTATCACACACACACACACACACACACACACACATATACATATATATATATATATTTTTTTTTTATATATATATTTTTTTTTTTATTAAGGCAACGTATGTTACATACATAATACAGATTACCACAATGATATTTTACCGTCCGATTTTGCTGTGGACAGATTCACGCTTTTGGGGTTATGGTCTCTCGTTGAAAGTACCTTGTTGATGCTTTTACACTTTTAAATGTCCTTTTAATGTTCAATGGTTGAAGGGTGAGTAGAATAATTTAATGTCATTTTACACAGTTTAAAAATATATATTTATATATAAATATATTAGGGCTGGGGGAATTAACGTGTTAATCTTTGCGATTAATTTGAAATGTTTAACGCGTAAAAAAAAAAAAACGCAATTAACGCAGCACTTTTTTTTTTTTTTTTTGCCTCGTTTTAATGATTTTAAAGATTGACCGGTGGCCCACCCAGTCAGATTAATAAAAACAATTAAAAATTTTAATTTTAATAATAATAATAATAATAATGAATTAATAATTAATTTCATTTTAATAGTTTCCTGACGACATTTATGTACAATAGCTACGAAAAATAGCTACAAAAGAAAAATATTATGTCGGCATATCACGTGTCAGTCCAGTGATGCTATCACGCAACACGCTCTCTGTGCGCGCACTGACTTAAAGGCCGATTTATACTTCTGCGTCGAACTGCCGCCGTAGCTACGTCGTAGGCTGTGTGTAGCGCGCGTACCCTTCGGCGTACCCTGACGTGCACCTCTCCAAAAATGTAACAACGCGTCAATTCTACGCGGACACAAGCGCTGTGATTGGTCTGCCAGAACCCCTCCCTCTGGGTTTCACATGCTCCTAGGTGCGCGTCAACGCGGACAACGACACAGAAGGATAAATTAAAACCAACACATTGCCTACAGCGTATAGGCTCCGGCGTAGGTCCGACGCAGAAGTATAATGAGGCCTTAAGGCACACGTGCCCCAGTAAAAGGTGTCTAGCGACGCCCCTGGTCCCATTGTCTTTAGGAAAAATATATACTATGGAAGTTAATGGTACCAGAAACTGTCTGGTTACTGACATTCTTCTAAATATATTCCTTTCTGTTCAGCAGAAGAAAGAAATTCATACAGGTTTGAAACAACATGAGGGTGAGTATCTGATCCTGATGACAGAATTTTCATTTTAAAGTGAACTATTCCTTTAAATATTGATGATTACAAGCTTGGGGGAAACGCAATTAATTGCAATTAATTACAGAAATTGTGCAATTAATTAGTTGATTTTTTTTAATCGATT
This sequence comes from Rutilus rutilus, assembly GCA_021464565.1. Classification (NCBI taxonomy): domain Eukaryota; kingdom Metazoa; phylum Chordata; class Actinopteri; order Cypriniformes; family Leuciscidae; genus Rutilus; species Rutilus rutilus. The sequence goes on along the minus strand of JAJAQA010000015.1, from coordinate 23,077,016 downwards.
CCCACCCCTAAAATATATATAAATAAATACACAAAGCCTAAAATTAATACTCGGCAAGCGGCAAATGCAAATGGAAATTGGCGAGTGTATGAAATGGTGTCAATCACCAAACATTTTTATGAATTCTAACAATATAATGTTGTGAGAACGTGAACGTAAACAAACGTGAATGATGCTCTGGATAGTTGACGGGCAAGTACTGCATTGTCACGAAAATTTAAGCAGTGTCAATTTTAATATACAATTGTAAGTAATTAAAGGGAACTCAATTCAAATTACTTGTGCGCAGTGTGGGAAGTTTTCTGTGTGCAAACATCCGATGCATGCGCTCAGAACGCTGGGTCTCACAGTGCACAAATATTGAATTGAGCTCTCTTTCACGTCTTCTTGCGCTTGAACCGACAAATTCAAACTAAATTATGTGAAAAAATGCTTGTATCATCGAGTGTTCTAGTAAACATATGTCTTAAGTAAACAGAAACAAATGATAAAGACAAACCATGTCAATATATTGGAACCGTGCATTACATCTTAAAGTGACAGCAGCCTAATAAACCTACTGCCGTCTGTTTTAAATATTAATATAATACCAAAAGACAAAGAGGAAATCATTTTACATTTGATTACTTTATTACATTTCATTTGTATCTTTGTTCTACTGTATTTATTTGTGCTATTTGTAATTTGATTATTTGATCTTATTTTATTAATGACTGTTTATGCTTTAATCATGTTTTAATTCGTAGTTTTAGATGTGGTATCAAAATTAGATTTGTTGGCTGTTTCGCGGTCTGTAAAACAAATATTTATGACCAGTACATTTTCTTGAAGGGATAGTTCACCCAAAAACTGAAAATTCTGTCATCATTTACTCACCCTCAAGTTGTTCCAAACCTGCATGAAGAAAGATGTTTTAAGAATTTTGGTAACCAAACAGTTGCTGGTCATTGACTTTTTATAGAATATAGACCATAATATAGGGGGAAAAAATATACTATGGAAGTCAATGGGGACCAGAAACTGTTTGGTTACCAACATTCTTCAAAATATCTTATTTTGTGTTCAGCACAAGAAAGAAATGAATACAGGTTTGGAACAACTTGGGGGTGAGTAAATGACGAAAAATTTTTCATTTTTGATTGAACTATCCCTATAAGTCACTTTCCACTGTAGGTGTGGCAAGAAGTTAGTTTAGGCCCTTTTTTGCAGTTACGTCACTTCCCTTTCAGGTATAATTTGTGTAATATGTTTAAGTTACCAGGTAACCTGCTTTATGTCATTATGACAACAAAGTAGAAAGATTGGATATAGTCCTGTGTAACTGCCATTTTGTTTTTTGTATAGATTGCTACTTTGGTATAAAAAAAAAAGTGCTTATTACCATCAAACTGGTCTGTCAGTTATTTTCTCTGGTTCTTTCTTTCATCTGATAAATGTTCTCCTTTTGTCTGTGTGAGACTTTATTCTTATAGCACGAACAGCGTAAATGAGGCTCTACTGCTTCTCTTCTGAGTTTATGTATATCAAGTCATTGTTCTGCCTGAGAGAGCTCAAAACTGCCTTGTCATTGTTGTTTTGCTAGTGCATCATTATCTTTTTGTTCACAAAAGCTGAAAACAAGAGCTACACTATAGTAGAGATGTGTATGTGAGTGGAAGAGAGGTACGTGAAATGACCTTCCTCCTTGTAACACTGTTCATATATGGGGAAGAAGGAGGTAGAACTGGCTCAACTTTAATTAAAATGTTTAGTTTTATGCAGAGAGAGCAAAAGATAAAAAAGATAAAAGTCATTATCATATAATTCAATAAATCATGTTTTAACCTTATATTGTTTTTCTTTTACATCATTAATGTGTTAAATATGCAAGCAACAATGCTTGTCCCCAAAACACTGTTTGTATACAGACAGCTGGCCTACTCACACTCAACCCCACAAGACCATGCTGGTGAACCAGTTTCACCAGCTCCGTTTTGTTAATGAATATGCTTGTCCACCAGCTAGACCAGCACCAGTGTTGAGTAAGTTACTCAAAAAAAGTAATCTAATTACTAATTACTAATTACTACTTTAAAATTGTTATTTGATTACATTACTGATTACTGCATGTAAAAAGTAATCAGATTACTAATTATTTTACTTTAACAAAGTTATTTTGAAAACTTATCAAACCTACAAGTATACACTACAAAGTGAAACTCTTTCCGTAATTTAATATTGACTGAAAAATATTACAGAAATATGAAAACAGCACTAGAAGTTTCCCAAATTGCTTGCTGGAAAGTCTGTTTCTCTTTGGGGTCAGCACAAGACTCCCTAAACTGAAAAGTCTTTCCACACGAGCACTCGATGGTGTTGCAGTGTTGTACTAGAGTGCAGAGCCGGCCCTATACGCGAACTAAGCGACTGCTTAGGGCCCCGCCGCCACTAGGGATCCCCCAAACTAGTCCGACCATAGACCCTGACCTGTAACTCAACGTACTTCACATCACGTTAACGCAGCAATAGAGCAGTAAGACACTGCACTTATTCGCAATCACAAAAGTGTATTATTTGCATTTGCTTTAAAGCCTTGCCTGTTGAACATTTAATTTGCGTGCTGTTCTGACATGCGTTTTTTTGTTTGTTTATGAGCGCATAGGCCTACACACCGAGCCCGCGCACACTAAATTGCGTCTGATTGTGCAAATACTGTCAAATACACACAAAGTTTACATAGTTGGTTATGGCTAAAGTGAAAGTAATCAGTTGCGTCTTTCACTTTGTTAGAAAACGTTTTAGTCACTTTGTATATACAGCAGCATATAGTATGAATAGTTCAAGGGATAGTTCACCCAAAAATGAAAATTCTGCCATTATTTACTCACTCTCCATGTATCAATTTCTTTCTTCTGCTGAACACAAAATAGGATATTTTGAAGATTGTGGGTAACCAAAGAGTTGCTGGTCCCCATTGATTGCCATATAGGAAAAAAAATACTATGGAAAGTATATTATTGATACAATAATCAAACTAAATTGATACATGGAGAGTGAGTTAACCCATGAAAATTCTGTCGTTATTAAATCACTCTCCATGTATCAATTTAGAACCCTTTAATGTTAATACATTTATTATTGTTATCTTGTTGCAGGTCCATATCTGTTCATTTTATGTCTTATTTAAGTATTTAATGTAATACTGAAGCATTCTGTTATGTCTGACGAATGTATACGTTCATTTACTTGGGTCTGAAAGGACAGTGAGATTGAAGTAAAAGTTACAATAAGTTGATGCCACTCTCTGTGTCAGCGTGATCCTTACCAAACACAACATTTGGCAACGAGGATGGCTGATACCACCTCCTGCTCCTTTCCTTGCTCTGCCTGGTGAGCCTCCAATTCCCTGGACTCGCTGGTTACAGTCCTTCGAGACTTTCATCTTGGCAGTGGGGCTGACTGACATGAGCACAGCCCGCAAAAAGATGCTGTTACTGCATTCCTTGGGAGCCGAGGGTCAGCGTGTGCTGGGAACGCTTGAGTCAGGCACCACACAGAGTACCATAACTCAATATTAGCATTCCAAAACAAAGTCAGAGAGCGGTAACTGGTGTTAAAAACAATGGAATTTACTCAAGATACTTATCCACATGATAAAGGAGGTCTTGAATGTGCCAAAAATATCAATAACTCATTTTCGACCAAAAACGAAGTTACGGTCTTTTGCCTTTGCATGGCAGAATGGCCCGCAGTTGATCTCTGCTGAGTTCACCACATACCTCAAAAACAAGGGTATTCGCCACATCCGGACCGCATACTATCATTCCCAAGCTAACGGTGGCATCGAACGCTTTCACCAGTTGCTGAGAAAGAGTCTCAGAGCACTGTTCCAGGGATGGACCTTCTCACAAGCCAGCCGTCACACACTGCTGCACTACAGGGCCACCCAACACTCTACAATCGGGGTCTCTCCAGCTTTCCTCATGCTTGGCCGTGAGCTCCACCTTCCCCTCGACAGGTTCAGCCCAGCACTGCCTCAGGGACCACTACCGAGGGTCAGGGCCTCTGTTGAACGCCAGCAGAGGCGGATGAAGCACAAATTCGATCTCTCAGCACACGCAAAGGTCCCTGACATACAGGCCGCAGATTGGGTCAGGGTTCGCAGGCCCCACAGAGACCACAAACTTGCTTCGTATTGGTCTTCCCCTCTCCAAGTTATTCATCAGCTCGGCCCAGCTCCGCAAAGAACCGGCCCCGGCACATAAAACAGGTTTGGCAGGACACCCCAGCGCTTCAGCCAACACCTCAGATAGCTCCCGCACAGGCTCCAGACATCCTTATCAACCTGCCTGCTGAGATGTGTGCTTGCCCATCAAAGGCTGCCCAGTTTCATCCTCGTCTTTCACCGCGGCCTGTTCACACTCGTTCTCGCCCGAGGCACTTACAGGACTTTGTGTCAACATTTCATGTTTGAAAACCCGTAGGAGGGGGGGAAATGTTGTGTTCTCTCCAGTGGGGTTTAATAATGCATTGAGTTAGTGTTCAGTGATGCGTAGTAGAGTCCTGCACGGGTGCGGGTAGCCGCGGGTACCCAACGGGTGACCCGAAAATTTTGCTCAAACGGGTGAAAAATATCCAACTGTGTCGGATACGGGTGCGGGTCGGGTCAGACACGAGCTAAACACGGGTCTAAACACGGGTTTAAAACAATCACATGCAAACGTAAAAATATATGCATATTTTTAGGAACACGTCTACAAAAATATGCCTGTATTTCAAGTTGATAAAATAATTTAAAATCCACATCAGTTTATTTGTGCCCACGCGCCACGCCCTCCCAGGATCTATAACGTTACCTAGGCTACTTTCACTTTTAAAAATTCATCATAACCGCGCGCGCGATCTGCTTGCTGTCGTCGAGATGGAGTCTGAGGAGTTGAAGAAAAGAATAGCTAGTGGAGATTGTAAAGTTGTCGACAAAACGTCATCAAAAATCAAGTCCAGTGTGTGGGAGAAATTTGGAGTTATCTGAAGAAAATATTGTGAAAGGCTTATTTGCTGCATGCATTTTCGTGTTGGATTATAGCCGTAAATGTGGAAATTAATCGCTGATTCACTGAGGAAGCCCGCAGATAACTGTGGTAACAAACCAAGCAGTTCTATCGAACAGTATTTTTCAAATTTAACACTGTTAAGTATGTGTGTTTGAACCCAAAATTGTCAAATGTAGGCTAGACGAAATTGCGTGGCATATTGTGTTGTAGCCGCGTCTGTTCGATTGGTAAGAAGGCTACTCAGTTTTACGTTTGCCATGTTCTTCATGTACCGGCCTTTTGACAGCTTCGGCTGAAGTTGTCATTGTGTTAATTGTCGTGTAATAACTTCTGTATGACCTGGCAATAAACATTTTTGTAATTGTGTCTATAATGTGATTGGCTAAACTGATTTTATTTCGGGTGCGGGTCGGGTGTCGGTTCTATTTTAAGCGAGTCGGGTCGGGTGCGGATTTTATTTAGTGCTGCTGTCGGAAAACAGGTCGGATGCGGTTTGAAGCACTGCGGGTACGGGCGGGTGCGGATTTACAAAATCGGACCCGTGCAGGACTCTGATGCGTAGAGTTTGATTGTGCTGGAAGCATTCTGTTATGCCTGACGAATGTATAAGTTCATTTACTTGGGTCTGAAAGGACAGTGAGATTGAAGTTGACGATAAAAGTAACGATAAGTTGACGCTGCTCTCCAAACACAACACACCTCTCTTCACCTGTCCAGAAGTTACCTTCCCTCCCGATCCTGAACAAAAATCCAATCTAGCTTGTTTAGGCGAGGTTGCACCGCTCTCGTCTCGTGCGTGGGTATCCTGCTTGGTGACGAGCTTTGTCGCAGAATGCATTCTGTTCAAGTGCTTCAACAAATTGCTGGTCGAGTTAATAGTGGTAGAAGGTTATTTAGAAATTGTGCACAGTTTACATTAAACAGTTATATTTTTGTTTTTACGCTCAATGAAATTACAATAATGTTTATATTTCCACTTGAAGAAACAACCACCACACTCGTCTGCGTTCATTTTAGCAGCATTCGTTCTCCGGTGATTCACTAAAAGCGCACGCTCAATAACTGATGCAGCCGCGCCAAACGTGATTAGAAATGCATTTTACTTAACAATACATTTGTAACGCAAGTAACTAAATTTGATTGACATCAGTAACTGTAATCAAATTACATACATTTTAAATGTAATGAGTTACATTGTAACGCATGTAACGCATACTTTGTAACGCATTATACCCAACTCTGACCAGCACTTTAATACCTTTTGACTCCAACTTCGTACTCTTGCAAACTATTTTAACTCTAACCTTCAGGGATAAAAAACAACAACAAAAAAAACATTTTAACAAGTAATTCGTTTATAGCCTACGTTTAGCTTTTTGTCTTCTCTTTTGTTTTACCTTCCAAATTCAAAGTTGTGTTAATTTGTGAAGATTATCATGATTTGCAAAATGTGTAAAAATCATAACCGTTTGCTGGTCACAGACCTTATTTTCTGCAATAATCCAAAATTCAATGGAAAAATCCTAATGGGTCTTTGTGCGGGAATATGGGTGATACAAACTTACAGCTTGGCCTTCAAAAATACTTGTCACGGCAGCACTCTATTAGCAAATCCATCAAGTCCCCTGAGCATCAAAATGTTCCTGGTTGAGTGAGTGGTGTTGACATGAGCGATGATACACTGCACACTTCCAAATGTCATAATCTCTCAGTAACGTGTTTTACCCTGGACAGGCTCTATCTGCTCCTGCAGTCCTGCCTCTGTCTCATCTGTCTGCCCCCATTCATTAGAGCTCATTAGAGCACATCACTTAAGCTGCACCTTGTCAAAAGCCCTCTGCTTCCAGCCCACCACCAACCAGCTCTCCACAGCCAGACCAAGAGGAGGTCACACATTCAGTCTCCCACCACACGCCATCACCGCCTGAGTATCCATTATTATCTCTGATGCTCCATAACACGAGGATGGCCCTGTCTACGGCTACGTGTAAGACAAGTGAGAAATGCGGCTTTAAAAAAACACAGATCCTCAGGGGCTGCAAGGCATCATTATGGCCTGTCATTCTGACTCTGTTTTTTTTTTTTTTTCTGCCTCTGCTCAGATTGATGTTTGGTGCCGAGGGGATGTTTGGATTCTCCGGGCTACCGAATGTGGATTGGCGAAATGTGTCACTGCTCAGTTGAACATAGAATTACTGCACAAGAAAGCTCAGCATTGTGGGTGAGAACTTAATTCAGTTTGACAACTAAAAAAAATTATAGAAATGTGTAAACACTTCACATTAACATAATGTACATTGGCATCATTGTCTAATGCAATAGCTAATGTGGAATAACAATGAACAATAGGCCTACTTTTACAGCATTTGCATGGTATTTTTTACATACTAAAATGTTTTAACATTTTAAGAACCTAGATTAAGAAATATTTTAAGAGTTCATGTTACTAAATGCATTAACTAATGTTAATAAATTTGAACCTCATTGTAAAGAGCTTATCCTCTCTGCACTTTCATCCACAAAGAGTGACCTCAGAAATAAAATCTATTCAAAATGATTTAACAAATCACTGATAGTTTCATACCTGATGTAATGTCATGGGTTAATTGGCTGCATTCTTACAGAACAAATTATAAGCATAAATCTTTTCAGCTTTTTCTTGTTTAACCATTAAATATATAATATATTTAGCTTTACAAAAAGGCAAATCATTTACAATTACTGTGTATTTGGAAACACTTATTAATATGGCTGTGCTGATTAAAGTTAACGCAATAGTTAACATGAACTAACAATGTAATGTTCATTTGACAACACTTTACAATAAGGACCCATTAGTTAACGTAAGTCTATGCCTTAACTAACATTAGGTAACAAAATAGTATTAAATGGAATTTGCACTAAGTGAAGATAGCAATATTTTTTTTTGCCTGAAATGTAAATAGATGTTATTTAGTAGACACAGATACTGTTTGCACCTACAGTACAGTGTATATTATGGAAAAGCATGCAATACTAAAAACATATTCAGTGTATATGATTATATTTATTAAAATCATAAAAGGATGCTTTATTTTATATCCCTATCCCTAAAGTCCACCCCTACACCTCTAACCCTTAAAACACTTTATTCGCATTTGTCTAAGAGTTTGGACATCACGCCCGCAGCACTCTATTTGCACTTGGTGTAAATGGAAACTACGATTTATCAATACTTTTTAACATTAGTGTCACGGATACACTGTGCTTGCCCTCCCCCAACACACTCCGCTCACTCTCCCCAGAGAGTGTGTTCATTAGTATGATCCCTAATATTTGAATATATACAACCTTACTATAAAATGTTACCATGTACAATACTGATGAGCTTAATTGGTAAGCATTTTGTTCATCAAAAAAAAGAATACCTCTTTTTTTTTTTTCCTTTCTTGAGGTTTGTATTTAGGCCTTAATTATCATTCATGTGAAGGCCTGGGCTGTAGTTCAGGAGATGAGGTGAATGCTTTCCTCCTACGCTCCCTCTGTCTAGCCAGATGTGTGATTAATGTTCCTAACCTCTCCTCATTATCCTGGTCTGGAGTCAGAGGGTGACTATAACACAGGTGAGGTGAAAAGAGACCAGATTGAGGTATGGGCTAAATTATAGATTATATAGGATTTTCCCCCCTACTATTTATCACTATACTTCATCCATAATAATTGGACCAATAATGCATTTTCATTTGAAAAACGTATTTTCTTTGACCAAACACACGTATGGAGCAGATCATGGTGGTTTAAGGTTGTGTTTATTTTTATGATGTTAGAAAGTAGTACAGCAATTTGGCCATTTTTATAAACTGATTCTAAGCTTTTTATTAGAAAGAACTTTACAAAAATCAGATGTTTTGCCATAAACAATGCAGACATGTTGATTAAAAGTGATGAAAGAGGCTTTAAAGTCATAAACGGGTTTAAAAAGCAGCATTGCTTACACTTTAAAATAATTGACAGAATTTACACTCTAGGCCAACAAGAATCTAGGCTGTCCTTTATACAGGAGAAAATGGAATTTGCTTTCAATATGTACACAATGACAAGTCTACGACATTTGACCTTTCAGTGAGCCGGCAATTTCCGTTTTGAAATGCATGGGTGTAACGTGATGTGAATGTGAATTTTTCAGCTATTGTTTTTAAAAGAGACTCTCTAGCATAAAACACAAATTGAGTTCTCTTATCAGAACCATTTTCAAACTCCTTTTGGTTTCTCTTTGAGTAAAGGTTTCCTGTTTTGAGGATAGTTGCATGAGGTGAGAGGTCTGCTGGTGACTTTAATAATCAATAGGTCTTCAGAAATTTCAAAACATTCTGATGCTGGAGAGAATATTCAACATTTGAAGTGGATAAGACAGTCCATTTATTTGTGGATTTGTCTGTGTTGACGCTAGAAGTGTTTCAAAATCCACAGATGCATGAGGGGATTTACAAATGCACAAGAAGCAATTCACAAATGTGTGCAGCGATTTACAAATGCACAGAAAGCAGTTCTCAAATAAATGCCAGGCAGAGTTGTGTTTGTGACATAAAACACATTTGTAAATATATTTTTTTATTTGCAAATCTCATTTTATTTATTTGTGAGTTTTATAATATATTTATTTGTGGATCTTAATCTATTTATTTGTGAATAATGCAACAATTCTAACCCCATATACATCTAGTGCCTGCAGTTGTCAATTTGTCAATTGTATTGCTGTTTGCAGCTCATTACTTCTGTAATGAGAATTCATGATCCATTACTTCCAACATGAAATCGAAATTTTGATTTCATGTCATCTTTAAAGTGTTTAGCATTAGTTCAATAATGTTCATTGTGTGTAAACAAATATGACATAGATTGGTCAATGATTTGCATATGGCTTCTCTGAAAATCATTTGTGTAACATACATTTTTTTTTTGCATCTCCATCAAATGCTTGCCATCTTTAATCTACTTTTGCAAAGAGGAAAATCTCTCTAAAAACTTTATTCACATCATTTCACAAAATATTAGCTACTGCAAAGGCTTATTCCCCAAGAGCTGTTTGAAATGGTAAATGGACTGCATTTATATAGCGCTTTCACAGACCCAATGGCCACCAAAGCGCTTTACAATATTGCCTCACATTCACCCATTCACTCGCTCATTCATACACCGACGGCGGTGTCAGCCATGCAAGGCGATCCAGCTCGTCGGGAGCAGCTGGGGTTAGGTGTCTTGCTCAAGGACACCTCGACACTTGGTCAGGTGGAACCGGGGATTGAACCACCAACCTTCCGGTTTGTAGACAATCTACATGAACCACTGAGCCACTGCCGCCCCAAATGGACTTAATGATTACATGCAGCTGGTTTGTGGTTACTGGAGACAAAAAAATGTGCTAATTACATGACATTCATGCTGTACAACTGTAATCTGCAAGTTTGCATATGGCTTGTAAGCTCTTTTGGGAAATGTGTATCTTTCTGACTTTTTGCCATTGGAATAGCAGTCTCTTAATTACGGTGATGCATTGCTGCCACATATATTATTTTTTCCCCTCAATTATGTCGTAATGACGAGATCTTATGTCGTTAAAACGACATCTTTTTCTCGTAATAACGAGATCTTATGCCGTTAAAACGACATATTTTCTTGGCCTTATAAGGACATGTGTAGTCATGTACAAAATATGCCTTTATCCACATAAAATGTATAGCCTATCACGCCTTTATCACACTTCTACGTTCAAAAAGCAAAGCAAATAGTAGCAGCCCCCAATCAGGCAAAATTAATCAATGAGGCCGTTTAAAAAATATATATATTTTAGGCCTATACGGTTTTTTTTATATAATATATTATATATAAGATTTATTTTTGTTAATTAGCTATATCTTCATTACCTAGAGATATAATTAAACAAAAAGTAGTCAAAACACATCTAACAGAACATAGCCTAAGTTGTTTATTTTTAACAACATTGTGTTCTTATTTTGTTTAATTAACGAAATGTCAATCTTCGTCTTTATAACAGAAGATACAATACAATACAAAAATCTTCAAGATACAGCCTACAATCTTCACATGTATAACGGATTGTCACCTTATAAACAGTACGTTGTGTGGTGGAATAAGCAATGCTTTATAGAAATATATGGTTAGTATCTTAATTTAAACATTATTTTATTATTTTATTAGTTCATTAAAGGCACAATATGTATTTTTTTTTTTTGCTTTAAAAATATAAAAAATCACTATATCTATGTTATATATTTTTTAAAGTTGTGTATTTACATTATCCCGACAGTTCCAATTAACTTATAAATCCAGAGAAATTAATATTTTAATTCGAAGACACGGACCGTGTCTTTATTTCCGTTTTGTCGCCGTCAATGCCGTCATATCCGTGTTGTCTCTGGTTTCCGCTCGTGCTGCCATGGCAACCAGAGCTATGAACCAGAGTCCTCTGATAGTAACCAAACTGACGCGGACAACTGTGTAGTTCGCAATGTCTATTTGCACGCTGTTGTTGTTTCGTTCAAACATGATGGACGAGCAGACTTTGCAAGCAGACTTTGGATAAAAAAGGAGAACTAAACCGAGGATCAATATCAGCGCGGTGTTTTCGAGATGCCGAGAGCTCCCATAGACAGTAACGTTAAGTTAACGTTATATAAACGAGAACTCCACGTCCGAGACTTCGACAACTCCTACATGTACTTTATTAAACAGGTGAGCACATTTACATAAAACTAATCAATGTTATATAGTTCAACAATGATAAAATGTTAGAATATGATCTGTATGTTATTCTAATGTTGATCTAGCTTACAGCTAGTCTCATACAGACAGACTAACACATTTCAACCCATTCAAATGCAGTTTAGAGTGATAGTGTAATGTTAGACCAAGTGAAACAGCGCTGCGTTACCTCACAAGTTTAATTTGTCTAATAAACTGACCTGTGAGTAGTAATTCTGCGTGTAGTTCGGTAGAATGAAATGTCCATATTCCTTTTATATCCGCGGGACTCGCGTCGCGTTTGGAGCTGATAGCTGTCTCTTAGCAATCCCGACCTGCTTCATATCACAGTCATGATAAAAGCATTGATGTATTCAGTCATCCATATACATTATTAGATGGGTCGGCTTGACGTTGACGACAAAATCCATAATTCTTAGCAAATGTTGCGTCATCAAACTACGCCTTTGTTATTGTAAATAGGTTAGCGACCCCTAGTGGAGAAAAATCCCATACTGTACGTTTAACTTATGCTAACTCAACTAATTTAATGTAAAGAGCTGGATACTAATTACTAATTAAATAATGTCAAATATTAAATGTAGGCTATTGATTAGAATTGCCATAGACTAAAGATTTTTCTAGACTAGTAGTCATTCAAGCAATTAGGACTAATCGCATGTTTATATATAGCCTAGTGGTCAGTACTGTAGCGTCTGGACCAGGGGTGGGCAACTTCGGTCCTGGAGGGCCACTGTCCTACAGAGTTTAGCTTCAACCCTAATCAAACACACCTGAACAAGCTAATCAAGGTCCTCAGGATTACTAGAAAATTACAGGCAGGTGATTTTTTCAGGGTTGGAGCTAAACTCTGTAGGACAGTGGCCCTCCAGGACCGAAGTTGCCCACCCCTGGTCTGGACCAATCAGACACACACAAATTATTCATTTATTTAATGAATAATCCAGCAAACTCACTCTCCCAACAAAGGCCTGTGAAACTTCTCCCAAAACTAACATCACAAGTGAAGCTGACACACTGTTACAGGACACATTGAGACTGATAAGAGTTTTATGACCCCAAAAGAAAATTCCAGAGAGCTGTGAACTCTCACTTAATTCTCGCTGAGAAGGAGAAATAAACCCTGTTAATCCTATATATTCTATATATAACCACTTGAGAAATGTGTAAACATGTATCTAATTTTCCCACCTCATGATTTTCCTTTTATGTGGTTTGGCTTTTGTATTCTTGTAAACTCTATTGGGTTAATGTTTCAGACTTTGCATACTATGGTTAACCAAAATCATATGTGTGGCATGTTCAGTTGAATCTTGAAGATTCTTTTCTTAAACACCCAATGAAATTACATATTCAAATGCCCTGCTAGAACACAATGGGTCGCAAAATTTCCCTCCAAAGGGAAATCTTCTCATTGGCTCACACAACTCCAGAGGGTGTGACATCTTCACGCATTAAAAGTCACTGATCACAAGATCAGCCCTCTCTCTTAGCTTGCCCTCTTAGTCCCTTTCTGAAATGCTGATGTGAAGATGATGCTGAATTAGAAGTTTTCTAAGGACCCTCCAAGTTTGTGCCAGGCTGTGGCCTTGTCTTTCCATTCACCAAAGATACTCTGACTACCAGTGGTTCTCTTTCATCAAGACCACATCAGCAAAGATCAACTGGAGCCTCAACAAATTGCATCAGGACAGATTCAAATTTAAATGGGCGAGACATGCAAGTATCAAACTTAGTCTCATTATCTGAAACATTAAGTATCCTTACCCCTTTTAAAGGGGCATTCCACCCATTTGAACATTGTTTTTTATTTAAAGTGGGTCATATATGTAGTCGAAATGTAAAATAAATTTTGAATTTGGTGCCTTCGTGACCGAGGAAAGACAAAAAATAACTTCAGGACGCATTTGTATGAAAGACAACAACTCCCACAATGCACTAGGGTTGTGCCGATGGACGATATCATCGTCCATCGTGATGGCTGACCGACATCACGATGGTGAGCCACCATCGTGATGCCACGCCCCCCACCCTGTCAGACCAGCCCAGTCTCACGGCAGTTCGTGTTCGTGTGTACACCAGTGGTTGGGAACCTGGCTCTTAGGCAAAAATCATGTGGCTCGCAAGGTCTCTCACCCTTTACCAACGAACGATAAAAAAATTAAGACGTGCGTGTTCAGTGCTGTTCGCGAGTGTCACGAGTCACCACAGCAATCAACTAACCGCTTACGTTTCTGTGGTAACCTAACAGCTCCTGCACTGGGATTCAAGCAGCCGCTGCTTGTTTAAAGTGATGGCGAAAATCATTTTAGAACATCACCGAAAATGTAAAAGTAGGCTATATAAACTTTAATATATCCTTTTATTGAAACGGGTGCTTTACTGTTCAAAGAGACATTTCGAAACATTTCAGCCGCTGGTACTTTCACTTTTGCCGCAGAGACCCTTTATGTCCTATAAATGTGTCGTATTGTTGATAATCCGCGCAGATTTCAGTTGACGATTCTGTTTAAAGTTATTAATAATAAAACATGAATGAATGAGAAAGAAAAGAGCAGGATGTGCTTTATATTGAAAAGAAATATTAAAAGCGCGATAAGTCGCGAAAGAGAACTGAATTGTACTGACAGGATGCTGTGCGCGTGCTCCGAGCGCAACACGGACAAGAATATAGTCTTTGTCTTCGGTTGCGAGCCTAAACGGCCAAATAAACATATAAATATTTCAAAATGCCAAGCCGAGTATTCCCGTGGCGTAAACACAGTAGAAGTGTACTCTCTCTCTCTTCGTGATGGTCAGCGCGATTCCGTAGCATCCCCCCCCCCCCCCCCCGACGATATCATCGTCCATCGCGATGTTTTACTGTAAACATCGTCAACTGCCAATTTAGGGGACATCGCCCAACCCTACAATGCACCACATTGCACAGCTCCGCAAGCCACTCCCACTAATCCAGAAAGCGCATATCTGCCTATAAGAGAAATCACTCTTCCGTCTACAAGGCTAGCTACCACCAGAGCTTGAAATTCATGCATTCACACAAAATGTCTGGTTAGTTGGCGAACTCATTACTCCTCGTTTGTATTTCTTTCGAAAAGGTGAATTATTGCATGGTACCTGGATGTTCAGTCAGAACATATGCGGTGCGAAACTAGGATAGTTCTCAACAGAAACGTCCGTGTCCTCGTCTGATTCAGAGATTTCGTCCAGGAGAAATCGTTATCGTTGAAATTCTTTGCCGCAGACAGACTCTATCTCTGTGTTCGTAGTTGCATCTTACAGTCTATGAGTTGCATAGTGAGATCACCGGCGCCACCAGTCCGCCCTAACTCGAGCCAGTCCGGGCTCCTCGTCCGCGGCAGGCAGGTCTTCTGCCTCGGCTGCTCTTCGCTATAATGCGGCTTGTAAAGGTAGCCACAAACACCTGATTCAAGCATCAGACTTCCGAAATCCTCTTCTTCTATATCATATTGAGCACTCTCCTCCACTTTTGTCATTACTTTACATCTGTCTCCACAGCGCCTGTTAGCTTAGCTTCAAACAAGATGGAGGATATTGCTTTCAGTTTCAGAGAGTAAAGTCCCACCCTCTGATCTGTAATAGGTCTGTAGCGTGAGCGGGTCCCGCCCCCTGGGAAAGATGAGGAACTAGTGCTTGTAGTCTCAACAGAAATCCCCCCCTCTTACACTTCCTCCTACAATGACGCAAAATGACGATTTTTGCGTCATTGTAGGAGGAAGTGTAAAAGGTAAATAACGGATTTCTCCCGTCTCAGGGGAAAATGAGAGAGTGTTGCACGACCATTCAATAGTATGACTGGGTTTCTAACAATGCAAAGCTTAATGCAAATGGGTGAAGTGTCCCTTTAAAGAAGGGCGTGTTAGAACTAAACTGATGGTTTGCTCAAGGCTGTTGATCTGCTGAATTTCAAACAATGCTATAACTTCTTGCTTTCCTGTATTCTGCTTCAGCTCTCTTTCCCTTGGTAAACTGTATGCATGTATGTGTGTGTATGTTAGAGTAGTTTAAGTGTTTAGACTAGTTAATAAAATCTTGTTCATGTCACACGTAAAGTTGTCCGTGTCTCAAGCTCATAACTGGAGTCACTAATTCATAGATTTTGTCTACTTGCTCTTAGTAGTACCAAAGAGTATAGAAGCCCAAGAGGCGAAACTCAATAGAACTCTCCATAGCAACAGTTGCCCCCATGACGTGACGGCGCGGCCGCCATTATGGACTGAAAACTGAAGGAAAACGCCGAAAAATAATGGGAGTCAATGGCACTGAAAAACTTAACATAACAAAAACTTAACATAACTTATTTTTTTCTGGCCGTCATATCTAAATATGAAAACAATTTAAAATACATTAATGAGGATGACCGACGTTAAATGACGTTAAATGACAGAAAATATACAAACTATGTGTTGGTTATGCATGGCCTAATTACCCTTAGGAAAATAGTATTTTGGGACAAACTATTACTATAGAAGTACTATAAGACTACTATAGAAATACTATAGCGGCTCTAGGATATTATAGAGGTATTACAGAACATAACAGAGCATAACATACTTCTGTGATGTTCTGTAATACCTCTATAATATTTTAAAGCTGCTATAGTATTTATATGTCTTATCGCACTTCTGTAGTATGTCCCAAATTACTATAGTATTCCTATAAGATTACTATAATATTTTGTCCCAAAATAATATAAGATTCCTATAGTACTTTTTCGTAAGGGTAGGCTACGTCCCCCACCGAATCGGCTTCATTATCCTACCACTTACGGTTTGCAAAGATACAATTATAAAATTACTGCAAAACTTTAATCTATCAATATTTATGTTCTATTATCCATTTTCCTTGTTATATGACTAACAGAAATTCATGAAATAATATAGGCTATAGGCAGACACACAGTGATAAGATATAAGTAATAAGATATTTATTCAAATGTTGATTTTGAAATTAGTGACCATCATATATATGATTTGGAAAAATAAATAAATACATAAAATTATAAATGAACATTTCTAAAGACAGTTAATATTTTACATAGAATATCACAAAAATATTAACAACTTGTTTTTTCAACATCTTCAGTGAAAGTGCACACAGTGAACGTTTCAATGGCAAGAACAAAAACAATCTGTGAATGTCCTATTACAGGCGGAAAGGTACAAAAACGATGTGCAATCTAGCAAGTGCACACCTGAACTATAAACACCTACTAAAATGGATTTTGCCATTGACTGGCGCTAACGATTTCAGCAGCTTTCAGTCCATAATGGCGGACGCGCCTCCGCAGCGCCATCTACAGACTGTTACCCATAACACAACAGAGTTTCGCCTCTTGGGCTTCTATACTCTTTGGTAGTACTTTAAAGGGATAGTTCACTTTGAAATAAAATTTTGGTATGTTTTAGCTTACCTCAAGGGCATCCAAGATGTAGGTGTCTTTTTTTCCGCAGTAGTTTCAATTTTGATATTTTTAGGTCAAACCGTTCTTGTCTTGTCAGTCATATAATGCAGGTCGATGGTCACTGTCTCAAAACCCAAGCACAGAGTCCAAATTAAAACAATTCCCCATCGTCCAAATTAAACAATTCCCCATCGTAAGTACACATTGATGGCCTAAGACACGAAACGAGCGGTTTGTGAGAAAACGAACAGTATTTATATCGTTGTTATCTCTTGAACACAGCACACGTCCAAATGATCTGACGGCGCGGGCGGGTATAGATATATAAATAGATGTCGCCTTGGCTACGGTTTCGTTCCAATGAACTGCAGTAGCGAAGGTGACATCTAGTGTATACATCTATACCCGCCCGCGGGCGGGTATAGATGTATACACTAGATGTCGCTTGGCTACGGTTTCGTTCCAATGAACTGCAGTAGCCAAGGCGACATCTATTTATATATCTATACCCGCCCGCGCCGTCAGATCATTTGGACGTGTGCTGTGTTCAAGAGATAACAACGATATAAATACTGTTCGTTTTCTCACACAAACCGCTCGTTTCGTGTCTTAGGCCATCAATGTGTACTTACGATGGGGAATTGTTTAATTTGGACGATGGGGAATTGTTTTAATTTGGACTCTGTGCTTGGGTTTTGAGACAGTGACCATCGACCTGCATTATATGACTGACAAGACAAGAACGGTTTGACCTAAAAATATCAAAATTGAAACTACTGCGGAAACAAAGACACCTACATCTTGGATGCCCTTGAGGTAAGCTAAAACATATCAAAAATTAATTTCAAAGTGAACTATCCCTTTAAATTCAGAAAGACATTTCCCATGCCCCGGAAATGTACATTTCTTAGAGTTAATAAACAATTAATCCTGAGTGTTCACGGGACAAAAAGATTAATTGATTTTAATATTAATTTACGACATTAAGTTAATTATATTAACTGATCCAAATATTCATAATCAATTATAACCACTTATTATTGATTATTAATATTTCATAGAGATAATTTGCTACAGTACACTCTGCACTGACATTCATTGCTTTTCAGCTTATTGCGACCTACGTTCAAGTCCCGCTTCGTCAAATTTTCTTGATACTATACTGTCCTATCATAATAAAAGGCAAAAAAAAAAAATTCTTTAAACTGATGCAAGTTAAGCTCCATCCACACACAAAAATAAAATCAGCATTTTTTAAGCCATTACACCAACACCTCTAATAATGTGACTGGGGGAACGGATTCCGACAGCTTTTTTTTGCCGTCGGATTCTGTTCCCCCCATATTTCAGACACACTGAAGTTCTAATATGTATCAAATTGATGCTGTTTAAGCTCCATCCACACACAGAGTAGAATAAGCATATTTTAAGCCGATACATCAACATCTCTCATCATTAGGGTGGGGGAACGGATTTCGAAAGCTGAACTATTTGCTGTCGGATTCTGTTCCCCATATGTTTCTTACACAATGGGGTTCTAATATTTATGACATTACCACTCGTTACTAAACCCAATAGCCTAGTGGTCAGTACACTCTGCAATGACATTCATTGTTTTTCAGCTTATTATGACCCGAGTTCAAGTCCCGGTTCGTCAAACTTTCTTGATAATATACTGTCCTATCATAATAAAAGGCAAAAAAATATATTCTTTAAACTGATGCAAGTTAAGCTCCATCTACACACAAAAATAAAATAAGCATATTTTAAGCCGATACATCAACATCACTGGGGTGGGGGAACGGATTCCGACAGCTGAACTATTTGCCGTCGGATTCTGTTCCCCCTATGTTTCTTACACAATGAGGTTCAAATATTTATCACATTGCAACTAATTACTAAACCCAATAGGCTATAGCCTATATTCCGCGCTCAAGCGCATGTATAAAACTTGCCGCAAAGCACCGGCAAAAGTAGGCTAATGATAATAAATGTGTCTGAAAAAAATAACGAAGCATTTGAATTGTTTATTAATGAACTAGTCTTTTCTAAATCAGTGTAGGCTGCCTGCAAAAATATCTCCATACATCTCTGCTGTAATTTAGCCTAGATGCGCCTTTCATATGGACAGGATTACATAATCAGATGGTACCGTACGGATTTGCTTTCGATTGGATTTTTTTATAAGCTTTATATAGATAACTATATTTCTCATGTCTGTGAGGCTTGTCTATACACTGTTTTTCAGTTCATTTTTGAGGCGCGCTCCAATTCACGGAGATCATGAAATCGCGCCCTGTTCGTTTTATTTTATTTTACAAAAGCACAACGTTTTCTTGTTGTTGTGAGTTTACACAAATAAAAGTAGTTGCGACTGATGTATTATTCTTTTCTGTATGACCAGAAATGGAGTATTTTAAGTTGTTTCCACTGTTGATAGGAAAATGCGAGTGATGGCACCAGCGCCTCCATGTCATGTAGTGCGCGCTCCACACTCCGCACAAACACTTGGATATGTGCTTAATAATAGCGAACATTTATCTAGGTTATTGTTAGAGCGAGCGGCCATGCCAGACGGATAAGTCCTCTTCATGTTTTAGGATAGTATGGTTTATTAATAAGGTGTGTACAGCATTTGATCTTTATCACTGAAGTAGCCTATTAAGCCACATTAAGCTTTTTCTGTATTATAAGGGTTTTCTATGGGAGGAAAACGCTTAGCCTAATGTGCAATTAAACGCAATGTTCGTATTCTGGGCTCATCTGCTATTAATAAGGTGTGTGAATTTGATCTTTTAACATGAATGTCCATTGGGGGCTGCTATTTCTTCAGCTTTTTGAACGTAGATGTATGATAAAGACCTGATTGGCTTTCAATTTTATGTGGATAAAGGCATATATTGTACATGACTACACGTGTCCTTATAAGGCCAAGAAAATATGTCGTTGTAACAACATAGCATCTCGTTATTACCAGAAAAAGATGTCGTTTTAATGACATAAGATCTCGTTATTACGAGAATTATTTTTTTTTTTTACCACATAAGATCTCGTTATTACGACATAATTGAGTGGAAAAAATAATATGTACGTGGCAGCAATGTGTCACCGTACTTAATAAACTATTTAAAATAATCTTTTTTTTTTTTTACTTTAAAAAAAATACCTGCGCTGTTTAATATATTTTTTAATACACTTTAATATCTTTTTCAATTAAGATTCACTGATATAAGAATGATAAAACGTGATAAATTATAGGGGCCGAGATCATTGTTAATTAATAATCATGTCGATTTACTAATTTCATCATGTTTTACAAAATATTTTGGTAATTTCATACTTGTCAGCAAGATAAGTTCGAAATTAGTTTTGCAATTTTATGTGTCAAGTAATTTTATAATGGTGACATTTTCATCATCATGAACTAACAATGAACAAATTTACAGCATTTATTACTTAATGCTATATATACACTTCAACTACGTTTCAATTTGTATAATGTAACAACATTGTACAATGAACAAACATGAAAATTTAAATTGTGAATTTACAAATTAAACCTAAGGGGCCCTAGTTTAACGATCTGAAACGCAAGTATCAAGCGCGAAACACAAGTAACTTTGTGGGCGGGTCTTGGCGCTGTTGCTATTATACCAGTGGGATAAATTACTCTTGCGCCCGACGCAAATCTAAAATGGGTTCGTCTGAAGTAGCTTCATTATTCATAGGTGTGGTTTGGGCGTAACGTGAAATAAACCAATCAGAGCGACATCTCACATTCCCTTTAAGAGCAGGCGCGCTTGTTCCATGGCGGATTGCTATTATAACGGCGGATTTGCCAGGCGCGCGCCAGGAGCGTTTCACAGCCGAGGAGACCGATGTTCTCGTCAGGGCCATAAAATACAGATAAGTTACATTGGGGATGGGAGAAACACACCCAAATTAGCTTCGGTTAAACAGGCGTATAATAATTTGGGTAAATGTGTAAGCTAGATTTATGTCTATTTTTTCACATCTTCATGGACACAACAATGATTTCTCTCATGTGTTAATATTTTTCCTTGTAATAATGTATGGTTTTCTAAAAATGAGAACTGCTGCTGTGTGTAGATGAGATAAGCGAAGTGTATGCGCGTTGTGCACGCGCTACATTGATTATGGCCAAGCATGTGCCCTTAAAATAGCATATGAATAACATGCGCAACGCAAAAAAAAAACAAATTCCGCCACTGACCAGGAAAAACCTAGTCTAAAGTCAGTGGCGGAATTGTTTTCTAAACCTGCAAAATAGCACCAGGGAACGTTTGCGCCGGAACACGCCTCCTCTTTGCGCTGAACCGCCCCCGGGAGCGCAAGTTCATTTCCTAATTTACCGACATGCGTCTGTGGAGGGAAAAGTCCGCTGTGCGCGGGTGCAAAATAGGAATGATACATGCGTCGGTGTATAAAGTCAATTGCGCTGGGTGCAAGATAGGTGTTAAGTAAGGTGTTACTGATAAAAGCACAGCAAGTTCAGACTCTGTGCTTATAGAATATGCAAGTATAGTGGATATGAATATGTGAGGAAGACTGATACAGGAGCGAGACTGAGGAGGAAAGAGAACGAGGGTTGACTCACACTGAGCTCAGCATGCCGTCTCTCCCTGTGAACCGTCTCTCTCTCTAAATGTCAGACGGTTGTTGAAATGAAGTAGGATCGCCATTCACACAACGATAGACGCTCATGATGAACTATAGCCATGCTTTATTTAATATGTCCTCTGGCCCCTTAATCAGATTCAAATGGAATTACATTGTCACTCTGATTCCTCTCACACTCCTTCCACTTATAAAAGCCTTCTGTTCAAACGCCACAATTCTCTCTAACAATGAGGGAGCACTTCTTAATGCTTTCAACTAGACACTAACCTTTTGCGACACAGAAACTGAATTTCATACTCAAATATCAGATGATTTACCCAGAGTGTCTTGCTATAAATCTGCTCATAAATTTAGTGGAAATGTTATGGATAATAATTAGCACTGTGGTACATACAGTACAAAGAATATTAATTTAACTTTAAGCTTTTATTGTTTATAAAAAAACTAAATTATCTTCCTTTGAAAACTTTACTGTTCACAGTTTGTACAATCTTTAACCACAAGAAAGTATATTTCCTTATTCAATGTCTTGTTTAAAAATTCATGTCTGAGAGACGGAACATGAAAGAAGGAACATTTCAGTTTGTAGTTTAAATGTTAATATTCCATGATATTTTTTTTTATCAATTGTTTTAATCATTAGCCTGACTTGCCTGAGGGAGCAATGCATGCTTCAATAAGAGCTGAATGTTACACCAGTGAAACATGATGTAGAAAATCCACAATCATGATATAAATTGCTTAAGTAAAACTACTAAGAACTTCTAAGGCAGAGAATTTCATCTGAGCTTTCTGCCATGACATATTTTATTGGACATCAGTTGCATACTAAATTTCACACACTTGAAAACAGAATTTTGTTTCAAAAGCCTTCATGCTAAAAAGATGCTCGCACGAATCTTATCCCTTCAAAGCATTCTTTGAAGAGATGGATTTTATTGTCAGCAGGAAGCAAAATAAACCAGTTTGGCACTCCAAGAGTGTACAGAGATATTTCTGTTCAGCATGAAAAAATGTACTTGCAATGGAATCTTTTATCTTGTCACCCTTTTTTGTATATGACTGGATAGGGTGTCGCTATAGACATAATGACATCCGGAACTAAGCTCATCGGTGTCATGTTATATAACGCAAAGCTCCCTACAATTAAATAAAACATAGGTAACAATTTACAATAAGTTCTCATTTGTTAACATTAGTTAATGGATTAAAGGGTGTAACGGTTCAAATTGCTCACGGTTCAGTTTTTATAATGGTTTTAGGGTTCAGTACGGTTTGGTATGTGTTATGTTCAGGGAAAAAAGGTTTACTGTCAAAAAAAAAAGAAAAAAGACAATAATAACTGTTAGTGATCGCCCTTGCGATCTAAGTCATAATAAGACCAAGGCGACAGTTGAGGTGAATTTATTGTGCAGAGAGTGCAAATCCCATATCAAAAACCAAAACCAAATAAAAATATTTATATATAAATGTTGAAGAAAAAACACTTTTGTCCCCCTTTTTTGTGGGAACGTAGCCACAACAGCACCCAACATGGTTTCTCCCAATCAGACAGTGCGTCCACCATGTTTAAATACTCTGCTTTTAAAACAATACAGGTTTGGTCACTGGTGTTTCACAAGCAGGTAAGTTATATTTGCCATACTGTGATTTAAAATCAAACATATGTGTATTGTGGTTGTTTATAAAAATGAATGAACAATGTTAGCGGCTAATGTTACCCAAACACATTGTACATATCCACTACACATAACGGGCAAATACACATTGTACCGTCACATATCTTAAACACATTATACGCAATACCTTCAAACATTCACAAACATTGCACAAGTCCGAGTATGCATGCTATCAGTGTCAGTGAACAGATCTTGTTAATGCAGAGACAATATATGTGTGTGTGTTAGATATGGTGTACGTGCATTAAGTCCATTCATGATCACAGGGGTTGCTCTGTGACAACAAATAATCTAACTACAAGCAATAGCACAAATAAATACAATAGGGAAAAGATACAAATAAAGTAAACAGTGCTTTTCAGGTTATTTATGTATCTAACAGTAGTTTTCTGGTACAGAAATTGAATAAAGTAACCAAATGAAAAATAGCATTGCATATAATAGTCACTGTGTAAATTAAATAAAGATTAATCATTAATACAATTTCAAAAACTATAAAGTCAAGAGCAGAGAGTGATTTCCTTGTCTTTTGTTGTTTGATTAACATTAAAAACACAGACAGCAGGTATATTAGGCTGTCACTTTAAGACAATGCACTGATCTAGTACACTGATACTGATACACTTGTCTTTCTTGACTGTTTACGTTCACTTTATACATAACCTACTATGTTTGCCGCCAAGATGGGTATGTTTGCATAATTTTTGTGTGAATTTGTCCGTTCAAGCGCAAGACTTTAAAGAGAACTTAATATTTGCACACTGTCTGAAACGCAGCTTTCCATGTGCGTGCTTCGGATGAGTGAATACACAAACCTTCTCACAGTGCGCGCGCAAGTTCTCTTTCGTGTCTTCTTGCGCTTGAATGTTTAAATTGGAAAGGCTTAAATGAGTTTAGTTTAAACACAGATAACAATGTGTGCTGTTCATGTCTCACCTGCAATCAACACCCGGGTGAAGACGGCGTAAATGACTGATCGTATTAGAGCATACAGCACACTTATACTGAACAAAGTTTACAAAGAGGGACTGTTGAAAACGGTATGGAACCAGGAACTAACAATAAACAATATATTTTACACAATTTATTAACTTTTGTTAATGTTAGTCCTTGTTCATTTTAGTTCACAGTGCATTAACTTATGTTATTACACGGCTCTGTGGAATGCTTGATTTTGATCGGTCAAACGCGCCATGTTATTCCTCAATAACAACCGCTGAAAACAGATAACTGTAACGACTGAGACAAATCAGACACAATTATTTGTTATATTTAACAAATAATCTTTAAAAACTCATTCTGGGATCTATGGTCCCATCTCCCCAACTAGGGCAAGAACCATGACTACCATAAGATAAGATTTTATTGGTGTTAAAAATGTGGTTATGTTTTCAGACCGAGGCCATAGGAAAGACCCACAGCCCTTAAAACAGAGTTTCCTGCATTAATTTATAGACTAACCGATCTATAAATGAACATGCATCCCAGGACATTGTGTGTGATAATATTATGTCTTGTAGACTGCCTTTTGCAATTGTATTTATTTCATGCATGCTTTATGAGAGAACTACTAGTTAATGTAACCCCACCTACACTGTTAGACTTTTCAAGGGTTTTTTACAGTAACTTACTGGCAACACTGTTGCCAGTAAGTTACTGTAATTAAGAGTTACAGTACCAAACCGTATTTCAGTTTTGTGTAATACAGTGCATTACTGTAAAAATGAAGCTAATCAGTACAGTGCATTACTGTAAAAACTAAGCTAATCAGTACACTACTGTAATTATTTTTATTTGTACTAAATATAAATTAGATTTGATAATTTTGATATATGATTAATTTTATTTTTATCCTACATAAGTACTACTTTCATACAAACCAATTAGACAAAGTTATCACAAAATACAATTTTTTTATTTAAAACATTTCATATATATCACAAAATAAACATGCCAATGCTGGAAATGATGTGTGAATTTTTTACACATTAATGGGTGAGTTTAGAGACAAAAAATGTTGTGTTAATTTTAACTCATTCATTGTGTTAATGATTTTAACAAAGTAAATATGTCAGAGAGGTTAGCACAAAGATGTGTAAACGTGTTAAATTAACACATTATGTGCTGTCCTTCACTGCACACATTGTTAAAAACATACATAAAACCATAAACAAAACGTTAGCATTTGACTAAATGAATGTAGAGTCATTGGTTGTTTAGCTTATACAAGTATTATAATGAAATATCAACCATTACATTCATAAAACTGCAGAATATAAATACATTTTTAAGCAGTCAAAAAGGAAATGTCCAAAACAGGACAAAACACAGTTCTTTTCACAATACAAGACACATAACCCCACCTTAAAAATAATTTCACTTATTTCCAAAAATTTGTTGGATTCATGTACACTGGAGGCCAAAAGAAGTATTTAAGTGTCTTAATGTTTTTGAAAGAAGTCTCTTTGATGCTCAAGAAACATTTCTTATTATTATCAATGTCTGACTGTCTACTCCATCTTTTCTACAGCATAGGAGTAAAAGTCATCATCAAAATAATCAAATTAAAAAGCCAACACAATGTTTTTGTCCACCTTTGTGAATAAATGAACTTCTCCAAAGATTGGTTCCTGTTCAGAACTTGATTGACAACATCAGAGTGTTCCCTGGTCTGCATGCGTGCCCACAAACACAAATGTGCTCAGTCCTTCAGAGGAGATCCCAGTTCCAAAACTATATGAGAGAGAGAGAGAGAGAGAGAGAGAGAGAGAGAGAGAGAGAGAGAGAGAGAGAGAGAGAGAGAGAAAATATTAGTGTCACATTATTTTTAACCTCCTTTTTTGTTAATTTTTATTATTATTTTCACAAAAACTTAAGAATATATATTTGTAAACAGCTTTTGTCAATAAATAGCATACAAAAGAACTAAATTAAATTATGCCAGATTAAATTTTAATACTTACAAATCCTAAATTCTGTCCAAAAATGCTGAGATCCATAAAGAACGACTGAAATAGATGATTTTAGCCCATTTCAGCTTGTCTGCAGTGAAGGAGTACCTGTTTGAGACAAATACACAGTAAGATACATGCAAGAAATCACTGTGTGATGATCGTTCTCCTTCCTACAGTAGTTAACCCACCTGTGACCTGATATTAGGACCTTCCTAGTCAGGTGGAACTGCAATGGTAGAGTCTTCTGGCTAATAAAATATAAAAATAATGCAAAAATATAAACTTAAGTTGTTTAGAATGCTAGATTTGGTATGAATGAATTAGTGAGAGTTTTACTGCAGTGCTTACCTGGATACATTTAATCTGGTGAGACTGAACAAAGACAATGGTCCATCTTCTGATTGGTTCATTTGCTGTGTAATAAAGTTAGACATAATGCAAAGGTCACTTATTTTATATAAAGTTAGCCAATTTTATAGAGATTTTATAAGATAGGCCTATTGTAAGCTACCTAGTCTGCACCAGTGGCTCAAAAGCAATTTTCACATAGCGTATGCTAATCATTTCAGCAAACTTATCTCAAAATATATCACAAATGGGCTGGCCTACCTCTGGAATCTTGCTAGAAGTCACTGGCGCGAATTGGCGCTTTGTTGCAGTTGCCTTTAAACACAAAAATGGAAGCAAATATTAAATTCCATAAAATAAAAATAAAAAACTATAATATGGTATAGTTTGCAAACTAATGGTAAAACTATAAAGGTTCTCATCAGTAGGCCAACATTAGGCTATAAACAGAATTTCACATTAGTTTATTCACATTGTTAATGTAAACGCGTTGCTCGTTGGCATATTTTAACTCGACAATTCAATAATCTAACAAAGTGTGTAAAATGAAACGTTAGCTCAGTTTACCATGGTAAAGTTCGTTACCGCCATGTTGACGACGAGTAACGTTAGGCTGACGTTAACGTTAACATACGTTAAACTGGGTACAATCCTGTCAACAGCCAGTCTATGGTCAACATACACAGAATGTTTTTTTTTTACCTTGCTTGCTGATCTCTCTCTCGGTGAAGTGAATTCCGTCTCTTCCCCGGGCCAGACACGAACGTCGCGATCCAACAAAAGACAGACCCCATTACCTACACTGGATGTCTGTCTGACGCGACACGACAAATCCCAGACAGTGTAGTGATACGCCGCGGCCGTTATATTTCAGACGTAGTCAGATACGGGTCCAAGCGCTCGCGCTAGTTCTTACAAGGGATAAACGGGTTTGCATTTAAAGGTCCGGTCGCTTCAATGTGTCCAATATAGACAGCCTCTGGCTATTATAGCGTTGTAGACACGCGGTGTAAGGCAAAAATTAGGAAATAAAAAGCACGGTGGAATGGTGCCAGCCAGAGAGGCAGTTACGTCAAATACAGTAGTATACAGCAAATTTAAAAAATACAGTAAGTCTCTGTATGTGGTGTTAGACGTCACAGAAAATTCCCATGATGCAATTGGAATCACAGTTATTTACTGTAAAGAGAAATAGCAGTATAATACTGGGGGATTTAAAGTAAATAACTGTAGAAATTACAGAAAAGTCTAGCAGTGTATATCGTGTCTCCTATCTAATTAATCCTCATTTAATGACTCACACTTTAGTGTACATCACATTCTCATAGAATGCAGTGTGTGTTTGTTATATCTATCTGAGTATAAATGGACACAAACGGCAAGGGCCATGTCTAACTACACTTGAGACAGAGCCATAAATCCTCCCAACACCTTTCTTATTGGTCGAGCCAACCCTGAGAGGTGGAACCTATCTCAGGCTTTAAATGGCCTCTACACAAGCCCTTCCCTCTCTTGGCCTTCTCGGTACGTTCGTGTAGCTGTCATGTGTGGTCGCACCAGGCTCCAGGGCAGCAGGCCTTGACCCACAACCAGCCATGTGCTCATTCAGGAGAGAGAGGACTCTCTCAACAACAACAGAATCAAGGACAACATCAGGAGTTATTTCTTCATTCAATGCAGAAGTCAATTGCAACTCCAACCATCAACTCTTCCAACTTCCTCCCTTCTCCTGGTTGCTCTGCGTGTCCTCTCCGGCCCAGGGCCGGCAGGCCACAATCTGTACTCCAGCCATGGGAACAGAGTCAAACAAACCATGCAAGTTCATCACCAATTCTTCAGTCAACGCAGAAGATATTAATTGAGACTCATGGAACCATTAATATCCTTCTTCAGGAACTTCACAAAATGCTTTCACTGCAAAGGCCATTTAAGTATACATTTAGGTGCTCTGATAAATAATAAGCTGATGGATCTTTTCCATTTCCTGCTTCCGGTTTCATTCTGTCACTTACCATTTTACCCATGTATGTGTGATTTGTGTGTATGTGTGTTTAGATTAGTTGTGTTTGTGATTTAGTTAATAAAACTTGTGCACAATACATATTTGGTTCTGATTCTCTGCTTGCAACAAAGTTTATTTTTACGATTTAAATTCTGACTACAGGCTCTTAGTAGTACTGTACAGTACAGTAAGAAAGACATTTCCCTCCACCGGAAATGAACATTTCTTAGAATTAATAAACAATTAACACTGAGTGTTCACAGGATGAACAGGCTGATTGAAATATTAATTTTACTACGTTAAAATGAATTCTATTAACTGATCCAAATATTCATAATTAATTATTACAAGTTATGATTGATTATTAATATTTATTTTGAGCTAATTTGCTACATAACACAGGCCCATACAGGTTATTGAATTCAGCAGAGAATACTGCATACTTTGTTGTGAAGTATGTGTGGCAAACACACCAAGAACTTGGCTTTAATGTGCTGCTTTCATTGAAGCATGCAAGTGTAACCCAAGCTACTAGTAAACAAATAAGTATGTGAGTTAATCGAAAAAGAACAGCTGAAAAAAAGAGAAAAAGACTGTTCTAGACTGAAAAGAGAATCACCCAATCACACATTGCACTGCAGTGACTGACACTTCTGTGAGCCAATGGCAGCAGCGCATCAGGTTGCGCAAGTCCCTCTTTGAATGCGAGCGGCAGATGAGAGAAAGCAAGTCAGAGAACGCAGCTGTGCGGAGTAATCTCCAGAAATTTCCCGCATTTAAGCTAAAGAGTCAGAGTGAAAAGAGACCAGATAAAATAAAGTTGAATATTTAAATGAAACGTTGATAAGCTGTCATCGGAGCGAGAAGAGGACGAGTCAAAGAAATAGTGACTGATGCAGACCAACGTAACTTTAAAGTGCTGCGTCTTAACTTCCCTGCTTGAATATAGACTATTTTCTTGCCTTGGTGAGTCCTATTTCAAATATAAACTTGATAATATACAAGGAAAAAATGTTGCAGATTTTTCAGCGAACTTATATGAGGTTGATATTAACTTGATATTAGTATGTGCGTGCATAACGATCTAGCCAGCTAGTCTGCACGCGGGCTAAAGCTAGTCAAATGTGAAAAAAAGCTAGCGAGTCAATGAAATATGACGCAGATTCATGTTTAATTGTCACCGTGTTTAATAAGTTGAAATATTGAGTTAATTTGTGTTTTACTGTACATGTGAATTGTTCATGAGACTGAATTGAGTATTAATTATTGGTTCTGCCTTGTGTTTTTCAAGGCTGGGTTTTTTGTGAGAGATTGTGATTCACCATCAGAAGTTTTCCTGTTCCATATCGGACACACGAGACGCAATCATAGACAGTAAAAGAAATGGACACAGCGACCCCATTGGAACTCAATTGAGACAAGTGAAGCCCATTTTTAGCGATTTCTTAGCACTTCCTTTCCTGACGCGCAGACTCAAACCGAGCAAAGCTTTACACGGACCACGTGACCAACCCGTCTGTCTTCTAGTAGCTGTGCCAAGCGAAATCTGAATCATTCCCTTCCGAATCTTGCAGAGATGGAGAGTGTGAGTAGGAGCTGTCCATAAGCCTGGAGCAGGAGCAACTTTTGCTAGGTATTCTGATTAATTATATTGTCATTTTGCCTTCACGTCCCCCCTATTGCCCGCGAGCTTCTCCTCCCGTCCATACGGTAATCTCTCTACTGTGCGACAGAGAGTCGCGTGGTTATGACGCAATCGTTAGCCTACTTTTACAAAAACTGCTTCTACGGGGCCATAACGTAAGCTACAAGGTAATGGAGCATTTTATACATTGTCGTGTTTCTTTAGAAATAAATAATGGACAAATGGAGACTTTAAACGCCTCAGATGTAAAGTTATTCGCTGTCAAAGTGACGCCAAAATGAATGGGAGTCAATGGGATGCTAACTGCAGGTGAAGTTCTGCTACAAGATGGCGGCACGCGGCCGACTTCAACTTCCGGTCGACTTCCTTCCCCCCTGGGACGCAATAAGCGTATAAATACGGCGAGCCATCCACGAACTCGATTCCCTTGTTGAACTGTGCTCATCATCTCTGGTAGGAGAGTTCTTTTCTTTTTGTTTCGTTGCTCTTGGACAAAAAGAGCTTGGACTCAATTGCGAACTGTTTTTTATTATTTTTCTCCTCTCCATCTTCATCCAAAAAACATTGACTTTGAACTGAACTGTCCTAAACGAACGAACATTTTCTTGAACTGAGTCAATTGATTCTGTTCGTCTGAGTCGATTCCACCAATTGAATCTTGAGCATTTGATTCACAACCTGAAAAGAATACCACAGTTTTGAGGGAAAAAGTGTTTATTTGAATTTGAAAAGTGAAATTGAGAATTCATTCTGTACATTGAATCAAATTGACTGTTTATACGAATTCTGAGTATTCAAGTGAATGCATTATTTTGTTTGAGAATATTGCTTACTTTTTCCTTGAAGTATTGAATTTTTCCAATTGTTTTATTTTTATTTTATTTTATTGCACAAAGAGAATAATCTGATTTACATCTGAGTCGAGCTGTTAAGGTTGCTCATTCAAGTACTTACAAAAGAGTGTGGAGAACAAATATTGTCACTTATTGTCCATTGCTAATTAGTTGATTACATTGTGATTTGCATATTTCAAACAACAAAAAGATATTTATATTTACTTTAATATAAACCCTCAGTTGAATCATAAAAAAGACTCTGTTGATAATTCACCACCACTGTGCTGCCTTCCTCTCTCCAGTAGTCGCACCTATCTTCTGATCCTTTGGCCCATAGTGAAATACTCACCAGTGTGACACGTACCACGCTACACACACACTTACATCTCTGCTACACAGAGATCAGAAATCATGCTGCGGACACAGAAACATTAAGGAGCAAAGAAACCGTTGTTGACGCTGCCCCACAACTTTTATCAATCTAATAGCTTCACTAGATATTGATGGGAGCCAGGAATGATCCTGGGAAATGTAGTGCTGAGGTGACTGGGCTGGTGACTATTACAGTCAGGTCCAAAAATATTGGGACACCGACACAATTCTAATCTTTTTGGCTCTATACACCACCACAATGGATTTGAAATGAAACGAACAAGATGTGCTTTAACTGCAGACTTTCAGCTTTAATTTGAGGGTATTTACATCCAAATCAGGTGAACGGTGTAGGAATTACAACAGTTTGTATATGTGCCTCCCACTTTTTAAGGGACCAAAAGTAATGGGACAGATTAACAATCATAAATCAAACTTTCACTTTTTAATACTTGGTTGCAAATCCTTTGCAGTCAATTACAGCTTGAAGTCTGGAACGCATAGACATCACTAGACGCTGGGTTTCATCCCTGGTGATGCTCTGCCAGGCCTCTACTGCAACTGTCTTCAGTTCCTGCTTGTTCTTGGGGCATTTTCCCTTCAGTTTTGTCTTCAGCAAGTGAAATGCATGCTCAGTCGGATTCAGGTCAGGTGATTGACTTGGCCATTGCATAACATTCCACTTCTTTCCCTTAAAAAACTCTTTGGTTGCTTTCGCAGTATGCTTCGGGTCATTGTCCATCTGCAATATGAAGCGCCGTCCAATGAGTTCTGAAGCATTTGGTCACAACATGCTTTTCTTCACAACATTTGGCCAGATCAAGAACACATCCAGGAGGTAGGTGTGTGTGTGTCAAAGTCAACAATCAAGAGAAGACTTCACCAGAGTGAATACAGAGGGTTCACCACAAGATGAAAACCATTGGTGAGCCTCAAAAACAGGAACGCCAGATTAGAGTTTGCCAAACAACATCTAAAAAGCCTTCACAGTTCTAGAACAACATCCTATGGACAGATGAGACAAAGATCCACTTG
The DNA here is from genome assembly GCA_021464565.1 of Rutilus rutilus. NCBI lineage: Eukaryota > Metazoa > Chordata > Actinopteri > Cypriniformes > Leuciscidae > Rutilus > Rutilus rutilus. Next base: position 23,044,284 of record JAJAQA010000015.1, on the reverse strand, counting down.
TACCAGAGTGATGGGAAGAGAAGAGTATGGAGAAGGAAAGGAACTGCTCATGATCCAAAGCATACCACCTCATCAGTGAAGCATGGTGGTGGTAGTGTCATGACGTGGGCATGTATGGATGCCAATGGAACTGGTTCTCTTGTATTTATTGATGATGAGACTGCTGACAAAAACAGCAGGATGGATTCTGAAGTGTTTCGGGCAATATTATCTGCTCATATTCAGCCAAATGCTTCAGAACTCATTGGACGGCGCTTCATATTGCAGATGGACAATGACCCGAAGCATACTGCGAAAGCAACCAAAGAGTTTTTTAAGGGAAAGAAGTGGAATGTTATGCAATGGCCAAGTCAATCACCTGACCTGAATCCGACTGAGCATGCATTTCACTTGCTGAAGACAAAACTGAAGGGAAAATGCCCCAAGAACAAGCAGGAACTGAAGACAGTTGCAGTAGAGGCCTGGCAGAGCATCACCAGGGATGAAACCCAGCGTCTAGTGATGTCTATGCGTTCCAGACTTCAAGCTGTAATTGACTGCAAAGGATTTGCAACCAAGTATTAAAAAGTGAAAGTTTGATTTATGATTGTTAATCTGTCCCATTACTTTTGGTCCCTTAAAAAGTGGGAGGCACATATACAAACTGTTGTAATTCCTACACCGTTCACCTGATTTGGATGTAAATACCCTCAAATTAAAGCTGAAAGTCTGCAGTTAAAGCACATATTGTTCGTTTCATTTCAAATCCATTGTGGTGGTATATAGAGCCAAAAAGATTAGAATTGTGTCGATGTCCCAATATTTATGGACCTGACTGTATATGACTATGTTTAACTATTCATTCTTAGTTATCCCCCTCCAAACCCACTTTGCACAGTGGCTCTATTAAAACACAATGGGCTCAGAGGAGGGAAGAGAGATGCCGCCTCCCGCCATAACTTTAACTGCTGGTGTTGGGCAATGTCACTTTAAAAAAAAAAAAAGGGGTGATTTACTCACTTTTTAATGGCATGTTTTGTAATGTCTGCGTTGTTTGAAATCATGTGAAAAACACTAATATGTGACTGTTTTACTTACAGTGCATCTACATCTGCATGCAGGAGGACCTGAGAAAAGGTCAGTGTCTCACAGGTAGTGCTGTTAAAGTAATCAAACCAACCCCATGTTGTGTATGTTAGTTGCTTGGCATTTAGAAGATACTTTTGATTCAAAGTGACTTATGTTTCACTAATTTAACAACAGCAATGCAAGTTTGAGAGGTGGCGCCCCGACAAATCTGGCGAGAATTACAACTTGCTTTACGGCACGACGTCACATACATCAACAACATATGAAGCAGCCTCTATGGAAGACACTAGCACGCATTTCAGACGTGAATCATAGCAGAGTCGACAAAGAAAACGAAGAAAGCGCGGTCGGAAAAGTGCAGAAACGGCTCTGCGCGAGCGGTATTTACGACAGTAACGTTAAATACAAGTACTCCATGTCGACTCTAGGGGTCGCTGTTTGGGAAAAACGGAAACTGCATAGTGTGCCTTTAAATGTTTTTATATAAGACTCTCATAATATTCATTTATTTGTCGGAGTGTCTATTTACACTATGTGCAAATAGCCCCGCCTGGTTGGCAGAGGCTATATACACTAATTTCGCCAACCATAAACTGAAACAATCACAAAAGAAATCACGCTGGAAACAGGAGCAGTGGCATGAATAGAAACGAGGGTGGCGTTAGCTTTCGACGTGACCGAGTTTGAAATCGCCTTTTTCCGAACTCATTCTTCTCCATCACATATCAGCTTAGAGACAGCTCTACTCTGAGCGGAGAAAGCTCATTTCGGCCGCTTGTATCCGGGATCTTGTCCTTTCGGTCATGACCCACAGCTCATGACCATAGGTGAGAGTAGGAATGTAGATTGACCGGTAAATCGAGAGCTTTGCCTTGCAACTCAGCTTCTTCTTTAAGACGTCAGACCGGTACATCGACTGTATTACTGCACAAGCTGCACCAATCCGTCTGTCAATCTCCCGTTCCATCCTTCCCTCACTCGTGAACAAGACCCAAGATACTTGAACTCCTCCACTTGAGGCAGGAACTCTCCACTAACCTGAAGTGGGCAAGCCACCCTTTTCCGCCTGAGAACCATGGCCTCTGACTTGGAGGTGCTGATTCTCATCCCAGCTGCTTCACACTTTCCATTAAGGATGATCTTATTAGGGGTACATATTGTGATATCAATGCTGCCCACTAGAGGGAGCCACAGGATAAGGAATCTTTAATCCCCATCCTTTTCTATCTGTTTCCATCCATTTGAATAGAAATTAATGCATTTAATTAATTTGCATAACTATGGTGTACTGACAGTAAACATGACATAACATGTGAAACGCTTATAATTAAATGTTAAACTTTTTTTTAGAACCCAATAAAACACATTTTAAGTTGCCAGATACAATTAAATATAATGCTGTCCGTTTAAATTGAAGAGACTAAATTATTATTATTATTTTACTATAATGTAACATTTCTATTAAGACATTTATTGTTGTGGTATTAATAAAAATGAAATAAAAATTTGTGTGTTGGACTCCAAGTATAAGGTAGGGGCAGGGGCGCCGCCAGGAATTTTGGGTCCCATGACAAACAAATCAAATTGGGCCCCCTCTGCGCAGCTGTTGTCACCACATCTCTAGGACCTAACTGTCCCATCAAAAGCTTTACATAACTCTAATCAAAGGCTTGTAACTGTTTTGCTTCTTTTAGTTCAATACTAGTACTAGCACAATATTTACTGCTGGTGATTTGTAAATGCAAGTCTGCATACAACAGTACGCAGTTCACTATTTGATGCAAGATTAAAAGCCACCTTAAAAATGTCCTTAAGGGAATCCTTTACAGTCTCAATGTATTTTTATTGTAAAATTAATGACAGATTAAAAAGAAAAACGAAAAAAACGATATATTAACTTTTTAATTAAAATAAATTAACATCATCTCAAAACAATGAAAAAAGCAGATTTTTTAACCAACAACAAAATAAAGTTGACGTGTAAAACGGAATTTCCACATCAGGGTTATTATAGTGCTACAAAACAGATCAAGTGATCACTAAATCAATAGCCTAAATTTTGAGGTTTGGAATGATGGGAATAATAAAGTCTGTATCTATAGATGTCATTTAACGGCCAAAATTCAGTCTAAATGAACGCATCAAACTGGATTATTTAAATATTGTCTGTAACACATGCAGGTTGAGGTAAGCTACTCATTGTTTCTAACTGCATGATCCAGTACAGACAGGAGGTTGTTGTTGTTTTATGTCATAATGGTCATTATGTGAGAAAATAATTTGTGTTTGATTTCTGTCATTAATAAATTTTAATTTTCTTTTTTGTTATGGTAAAAAGAGCAAGAGAGACAGTCAGAGAACCCCACTCAGACTCCCTGGAATGATGCTAAGTCATTAACACAGTGTTGCTCACCTTCTTCACTGGGACAGGGAGGGATAGTTATGGGGAGACTGGGGTGCTGCTGACTCATCTGTTGTTAAGTCTGCTAAAAGGGGCAGGGACAATGATTTAATATGAATATCTTGCTAAACGTTTCCCTGCACTGATTAAATGTTGATGAAATGTAGGCTAACACTAGCCTGCAGGCTGCAGCTAGTTAGCTTATTTCACTATGGACAACAGGTTAATACCACTCACTGACTAAAGGCTACCCACCTTTCTTGGTGAAAAACTGGGTTACAGATTGACACCCTTTCTTTTGTCTTTCCTCTCTCTCTTTTCTCTCTTTCCTTTTTTGAAAACCAGATTTTCTTTTACTATGAAACATTGTGGTCTCTGCGTTTCTGGCGCGTCGCATCGACTGTCTGCAACTGCAACTAAACACAAACACCGCGCACGCTAATGCAGGACCAAACCATTTCATGCAGATACAGGGGGGTGGTCGGTCAAAATGAAAGTTTACTTTTTGATCAATGGGATATTTAACTTTTATTGCCAAAATAAGTAAAATCAAAGACATCATTCAATGTATAATATTTGAAATATACTTAATGATGATGATTTATATAGTGTATAATATAATATATATTTTTTAATTAGTTTTTACTCATTTGTTGGGGCCCCTGTCAGTCAGGGGCCCTTGGAATTGTCCTAACTTTTCCCCCCTATACGGCGCCCATGGGTAGGGGTAACATATAAAAAAATATATATTATAAAAAAGAAAAGGTAAAGATAAATGCTTCAGATAAATAAGGTTTTGAGCTGCAAATTATCTTCACATTCATTTGAAATTGTCCTTTGACATCCTATGGGGTGATTCAAAAGTAAAAGCTAGAAAAAGCCATCTACAAAATCACAGCAGAGCATTTATCTTCCGCCTGGGAAATTCGAGACAAATATTAGTAAACTTGTCTCTTTTGATGAAGAGACTCATTGCCAGTAAAAGAGGGCTGCCCACTCTCACGCATTCACCGTGAGACTCACGCAATTGTCACTTTTCACACGCTCTCACGCCACACATCCATTTTCTCACGCAACTTACTGAAATGTATATTCCTCATACCTAATATCGACCAATCAGTGTTTTTCAACCGCGCAAAGATCAATATAACAGCTGGAGAACAATTGTCACATAACATTTACCTCAGGAAAGCCATTTAATGACTATGATAGGCTATATAGCACGTTATTTTGGCTAGAAAAAAGAGCTATAGAGAGTATTTTGCTAATTATGTGTAGGCCTACTATATTACATATTTATTATTTTTTTTTTACTTACATCATTAAACACAGTTGTTGTTGTTATTATGATAAAAAAAATGCATTATATTTAATAAAAAAATACTGTCTTACTGTCGATGGTGGGCCTCCCTTCCAAGCAATTTACTAGCGTTGCCATAGGAACGCTTCGGCTTTTGCCACCCAGAAGAACGTCTATTACTGTTGTGACGTCATGGTGAAGGGATTAGAGAATGAGTGAATTGGCTCTTTGCTTTGGAAGGCGGGATATATAAGTGTGTGTCCAGTGTGTGTAATGAGACCTACGGGGGACAAAAAGGGAGAGAAAGGGAGAGCGAGAGAGATGTTGCACTAGTTGGCTTAGTTTACCGGTTTGGCCTCGAGAGCTTTGGTTGCTGCTGGACACTGACTGTGCGCACAGGAGCCACACACACACAAGCAGAAGAGCCCTTGGTTTCTGCCTTACTTTATTCCTGTAGACAAGCTTCACACAGATTTCTGTTTTGCCGGACATGCTTGCATTTTCCTATGATAAAAAGGAGTGTATTTTGTCTTGATCATTATTTCAATAAATATTTATTTCTGTACATGCATTTCTATAGCATATTTAAAAACAACATAATGTGACCAAAGTTTAAAGCAAAAACACAAGTAAAATAACAAGAAATATAAATATTATGACACTTTGTGCGACTTATCAACCATTTTCGTTGCTCTGCCTCAAAAGTTAAATTGCTACATCTTAAGAAAGAAAGAGGATAGTATAAGAATACAACACTTCACTTAATGAGGTTAAGTATCATCACCGTCATCTTCAGCAACGCCTGGAAGGAAACAAATTGTAAGGGGAATAATTTACTGTTAGCGATCAGTGTCGGTATTACTGTCAAGTCCCAGGGTTAATCTGATCTTCCATCTCCCGATCTGCAACTCTGCCAAAGTGTCTTTCAACACAAGTGCTCATAGTACCTGACTATGGAAAACTGCTCCCTGGTGCTTTTCTAGGTCTCCCTGGGAATAGAACCACAAAAATGTAGTCAGGATAACATTAATAATATTCAGGATTTTCACACATTTTTAAAGCTCAGTAGCAACTTTACAATAAACTGCAAATCTGTCTAGATCCACTTACCAGCTCATCATATGCAACTGACAGGATGTGTAATGAATATGTGTAGCGAATACGACTCTGGGTAAATATGAATTAGCTCAAGAATATGGGGAATCTTGGGAATATTAATATTTATGACTCATGGTCATAATTCATAAGTCGCATGTACATTTATTTGATCAATTATCGAGATTACCTTGTTCTATAACTATCTGACCAACATTTAATTCGTCCAGCGAAACAAATGTAAAATCATTACAGTCAAGAAGAGGTATTCACAAACTTCAAGAGAGTTTCATGTCCTGGCCACGGACACCCAACTTTCTGAGTTTATAAATTAAAACTACTGAATGTAGTCTAATATCGAGCTTGTAGCTTAAATAAGATCTTTGATTTCATTGACTTCATAAAAAGTGGATTCTTCAAACACAGGGACAGTTAAAAGTATAAATGGGTTTATTAATAAAATGGCACACACTAAGAGATTATATAAGCTACAAATATAAACGTACGTAAAATGCAAACAATAAAACAAACAAACATTTAACCAAACAATAACATAAGTGATCAGAATGAAATGAAAGAAAGAAAAAAAAAGAAAAGAGAAGAGGAAGAAGGGTAACTTAATTCACAGACCTCAGAGACACCAGGAAATCAACTTTTATCAACTCAATATACTTGCAGAATTCTGTGCTCTTTCAGTGCGATGCTGTAACAGAGGCGCGCGTGTCCGGCTGGTTTGCGTCTGGCTTCGTCTTCTGGGTCGTTTCGCAAGACGATGTAAAGGCTTACTTGAATTTAAGTTACCGAGAAAGTTAGATCATTTCCCTTTTTGAGGGGAAAGGCGATAGGAACTTAGTTGCAAAGAACGGCAGCTACGACTCGAACATGTGTTGGTCCGAGGAGAAGGCCTGAGCCTTTCAGATGTTTCTTGAAGCCGGGGAGAAGAGGAGGAGGTCAGAGCGATCGAAGAGAGAAGAGAGGGATCAGAGAGCGAGATGAGGGGGTTTCTGCCTTTTAACAGACCTCTGTTTACGCCTTCTCTCTGGAACGACAGCGAATCAGAACTTCTTATCTGAGGCGGGAAAGATTCTCTTTGTGTGGAGAAGACCCGCCTACCTTTACCATATGTCTTATGAGAGAAATAATTCATATTTCCTCTTACGACTGTACACACAGAACAATACATTTTACTGTAATCTCCTATATGTGACTGGTTGAATTAAAACAGGACGGTCAGACAGATACCAATTATGACAGGTAAATATAAAGGAAACATAACGTTACATTTATATGCATGATTACACACAAATAAAGTTTGATTAAACACACAATAAAATTGTCAGTGTTTCCGTTATGGTAAGTGAAGGCACCTGGGAAACAAAGGAATACGTATCAAACATTTGAAGGGTTTTCTCTGAAAAGTTCCCTGAAAAGTTCCATGTGTTGGAATGTTGGCTTGCATAGGAACTGGATAAGATGCAGCTTTGGAGTCATAAAGTTTACGACCACGTCGGGGTCGGTTTACAAGACACTATTGAGGAACCTTCTTTCAGTGAACATTTAGAATTCAAGATTTTACTCTTAGCAACCCACACCTCTATTACACGTGCATATAGGAATGTACACACATTATGAAAATAAAAGAAAAGATATTTCTCGTATTCTCAGTTATACACAAAAGGGTGTTTGTGTGTGTGTGCGGAATGTCATGAGGCTGTAAGGTTGGGTGCTGGTAAATTGGTCCTCGTGGGGCAATTATTAACCAGCGCTGTCTTCCCGAGGGCAAAGACGATGTGTTCGCCATCACATGATCTACTTAATGCGAAAAGCAGATGTCATTGTTGCTACATATGCTAACAAAATTAGACCAAAACATGATGTTAGAATGAAGCAGAAGAAGAATAGACATGACTGCTCTTGTTTCGGTTTTAAATTCAGGTTGTTGTTGTTGTTGTTGTTGTTGTTGTTTAAAAAAAAAAAAAAAAAAGATAAAAATGAACGGGCTTACAATATTTGTAAAAGTTAAAGATTATTTTTTTTATCCAAAGTTAAAGAAACAACAAAACAATACACAGGATAAGCGAGAAAGACCATTATAAACGAATTCAAACCAGTACTGAAAAACAATGTATACAATGCTATTAACTGATAGCCTATTAGACACCTTCTGACTCTTAAACAGACATAATCCAGTATTTGTTCTTCTAAGACTCACACTCACAGTCTTTCAAACTCTGTCTGTGTTTCACTGTCATGCACGTGTATTAACAGAACAACATCCACAGTGATACAATATTACATTATTGATGAATACCAAAATGCACATGTTCCTGAAAGTAAGTGTGATTCACACTTACTTTCAGGAACATGTGCAATTTGGTATTTGATACATCACGTGATTTGCTGATTTGTGAATCTCATAGTTTCATAGTGTGGTATGTTGCTATTTCTGTTCTATCTATTATGGCTAGTAGATGGAGACGAAAAAAAAGAAAACAAAAAGCTAATGCGATACGTGCGTGCATTTAGCTACTATTAAGTAGGTTACATCGATAACTTTTTTCATCCTTGTAGTCTAGGGCGCGGACGTACAAAACGCAGCCACGCGGCGTTTACGTTAGGCTACTCATCATTTTAACTAACACATAAAAATGACAATGTTTGAGGATCATTTTTTTGAGGAACCAAAACTCCATCAGGTGACAGAATGGAGAAAAAAACCTTGGGAGAACCCAGGTCAGGGCCAGTTCTCCTCTGGCCAACGAGCGAACAGTGTATGATTATGATCCAGGCAGCCAGCATTACAGGTCAGAAGTCAGATTGGTCGTGTCGATGATGCCTTCACAGGGCTGATGAGGCTGGCACTTCAGGGATGCGTCATGGTTAGGTCCAGGTGCAGATCCACCATCTGATCTGAATGAATGAATGAATGAATGAATGAATGAATGAAATCTTTATTTTGAACAACAATTAAAAAATGAATTAAACAAAAGACAGCAACACATGAAATATCCATCAATAAAATAAAATAATTTTCAAAATAATCAAACTGTTCGAAAAGGGATAGGTAAAGCCCTAGGCTTATCAGGACCTACCCCTAGTAACTACCCAAACCAAATCACAATCGAACAAGATAATCCAACATAACGTTTAAAATAATGCTTTTTCTTAATATTAAGATAAAGATAAAGAAGCATAAACAAAAACCATTATCAATCAAGCTTTACACGTTAAGAGTTATCATTCACCCTCACCACTTCTGTACTTATCAAAATTAAAACTCTGGATACGGCCGGGGTCGACCTCACTTCAGTAAACGGAGAGACTGGTTGACACTTCAGTACTGCGTTGTCGTCGCATCCAGGCGCAGGTCCTTCATCGGATCTGGATACGGCCTGGATCCGGCGGACTGCGGTAAACCTCGGAATAAACAGAGAGACTAATATTAGCGTAGACGCCATTCTTCTTATGATGTAACGAGTACATCAGGATTTATGGGAAGTGTTCCCGGTTCCGGCTGGCCTAATCTATGCAGCCTAATATGGAATTATAGAAGTCTATAATGTGTTATGTGTATGCTAGGTCAAAGAGATGTGTTTTTAGTCTAGCTAGTGTGTCTGCTTCCAGGACAATGTTAGGAAGACTGTTCCAAAGTTTTGGTGCTAAATAGGAAAAGGATCTACCGCCAGCAGTCGATTTTGATATTCTAGGTATTTTCAACTGGCCGGAATTTTGAGATCGCAATAGACATGAAGGACTGTAATGCGTTAAGAGTTCGCTCAAGTACTGCGGAGCTAAACCATTTAGTGCTTTGTAAGTAATCAGCAATATTTAAAAATTTAAAATTAAATGCCAATCCCAATGCATCTTTTTCGTTATCTACATGTATATTAAAATCACCAACAATTAGTACTTTATCTGCAGCCAATACTGACTCTGATAGAAAATCAGCAAATTCTTTGATAAAGTCTTTATGGTGCCCTGGTGGCCTGTAGACAGTAGCTATTACATTTGGCAACAACACTTCAAAATAATTATATTTAAGGTTCATGTTTATAACAGTAATCTTGCGGGGTGGACTCATTTAAAGTAATATAATTGTCTGATATAGTCTGTAATCATATCATTAACAATGAGTGCTTTTGAAGTAAGGGATCGAATATTCAGCAACCTGAGCTTTATCATTTGTTCATCCGTATTATATCTTAATATAATAGTTTTTATTTGTTGAACATCAATTAAATTTTTACCCTTGAATGGGTTTAGGAATTTTTTGTATGTCCTAATTCGGGGAACAGACACAGTCTCTATATGATGATATCTTGGTGAAAGAGGATCTATGTGATGGGATTTATCTGACCTTGGTGACGTGAGACAGCTAGCAGACGGTCGGTTTAGCCAGTCTGTCTGCTTCCTGACCTGAGGCCCAGATTGTCATGTTTGAGCTCTAAGACAGTGCCATATTACTAGAGAGAAGAGCGGTAACCTTCACTGCCCCCAGTGCTATGACCCTTACTTACTGCCCCCAATGTCTTTCAAGTGACCCTCACCAGCACTAGTTTCTTAAGGTAAACTTCACTGGCTCCAGTGCTGTGCTGTGCTGTGAGGGTCACTGCACATTCCCATGGGGCCGGTGAAGGTTACTGGAAGACATAAGGCTGGTGAGGGTCACCGAAAGACATTGGGTGTGGTAAGGGACACCGCACAGCAGAGGCCTCAGTGCTGTGCAGTGACCCTCACCGTCCTTCAATGTCTTCCGGTGACCCTCGCCAGCCCTGGTGTCTTGTGGTTACCTTTACCGGCCCCAGTGCTGTGTGATGACCCTCACCGACCCCAGTGTCTTCCGGTGACCCTCATCAGCCCTAGTGTCTTGAGGTGACCCTCACCGCCCCCAATGTCTTTCAGGGACCCACACCGGCCCCAGTGCTGTGTGATGACCCTCATCGACCCCAGTGTCTTCTGGTGACCCTCATTGGCCCCAATGTCTTCCAGTGACCCACGCCAGCCCTAGTGTCTGAGGGTGAAGCTCACCAGCCTCAGTGTCGTACAGTGCCGGGCCCAGTATCTTACATTGAGGTTCACCTACATACATTGTCTTCTGGTGATCCTCACTGGCCTCTTTGTCTTCCAGTGACCCTCACCGAGCCCAGTATCTTGCAGTCGGAGTCACCAGCCCCATTGTCTTCTGGTGATCCTCACCAAGCCCAGTATCTTGCAGTCGGGGTCACCAGCCCCATTGTCTTCTGGTGATCCTCACCAAGCCCAGTATCTTGCAGTCGGGGTCACCAGCCCCATTGTCTTCTGGTGATCCTCACCAAGCCCAGTATCTTGCAGTCGGGGTCACCAGCCCCATTGTCTTCTGGTGATCCTCACCAAGCCCAGTATCTTGCAGTCGGGGTCACCAGCCCCATTGTCTTCTAATCACATATGTCTAGGTCTCCATTTTTTCGGAGGCCTCTTCACTCTCGATATTGTTACTGTGTGGTGAAGTAAGGAAAAAGTAAGAAAACAGATCACGTTTGTTCACTCAACACATTCATTACCTGAATAACTAAATCTAACTTTACCTATGTCTTAACTTATTCGCATCTACCACAGTAAAACTTCATTTCAAAACTACATATGGGCACATGCAGGGCAACAACCAGATCAGTCTTAAGATAAAGATAAAAAGATAAAGATCCTGCGGCATACCTGCCAAAGCATGAGATAAACGTTCTCCCAAAACTGCTTAATCTTTTTCTCAGTCGCCCAAGTCGTCCAATTTTAGGTAGCTTTGATCTGGAAAATACACAGAACAAGCATGAAGATTGACTGACAAGCACTCAACAATAAATGGTTCTGAATAAACCCATAATGGTTTGTGATGTTTGTGGGTGTATGTGATCTGTGCATGCATTTGATCAACAACTGTTTGCCAACAACACAGGTCTGCATGTGCTTGTGAGTGTGTGTTCAGCATATTTACCTCATTTCTGTGAGTGGCAGCTGTTTGACACACTCTTCGTCAGTCCAGTCCCCTGACTCCTCAAACACACAAACACATTTCTAAGCATTTTCAATCTCTCATACATATACAAAACTAAAGAATGAGCCTATCTATTATCATTTTCACTCTTAAACACTAGCAATAGCCGCTTTCCGACCAAGTAGTTACAGGAACTTAGTTCTAGGAACTGTCCACTTCTAAATAGTTCTAAGAACTACTCTCCCCCAAACTCAGTTTTGCTGTTTGCGTTCGCACCGGCCAAGCGGCCATAGGAACTGGTAGGAGGGGGAAGGGAGTGACGCAAGCACGGTGACTTTTATTTTGACGGCGCGACGGATCTTTATTTTGGCGGCACTGAGAACGCCAGAGCAAACAATGCTCGCATTCTCTGTGTTTATTAGTTAGCGATCTGTCTAACAGTACTGTTTAATATGTTATTAGATAGAACTGTTATAGAAAGTAGACAGTATATTAAAAAAAGGTTATTAGCCTATGCCGTGTGGTTGATGTCCAGTGTTGCTAGCTGGGCAGATAAACATAATCATGTTTGGCTTGGTCCCCTCAGAGTTGCGTTGGATTTTCTCTTCAGCATAAAGGTTTAGAGACCCATCTATCACTGTTTTCCATGTTTGTATAGTTAGTTTCTGGAGTAAATATATAGGCTATAATCTGTGTGTTTACATTCTAGCTGTTTTAAAAATGGCGGGTGCTGGTGTTCCGCCTGCGTTCGGTCAATCAGCGTACACTAATGTCACGGGTAGTTCCTATAGTGCTGGTTTAGACCCTACTCTGAAGTAGGACCTAAATGAGTTCCTCCAAATGGAGTTCCTAGAACTAAAATCGTTCCTAGTTCCTGCGGTGCGAACACGCCGACATCCGGGTACTTTAGCCAATAGTTCTAGGAACTGTGAAAAGGTTCCTCCGGTTGGAAAGCGGCTAATGACTAATCATTTAATTTAATTATTTTTATAATGACAGATTCTATTTCATAAACACAAGTCACATACAGATGCCACCATAATTTGAAACAAACTTATAACACAGTATAAACTCACTGCTCTGTTGCCGGTGGATGCATGAGGGTACATGTTCGGCAGCAAATGATTCAGGTTGTTCAGCAGGTGCTCTGTCAAAGCATTACACAGCCCCTGTTCCTCAATCATGGTGGGGCCGAGAGGAACGCTGCACACAGAGATAACAAACGTGTCACATCACTATACAACAGACACCCATCTTTCTTTTATGATTGACTGCTCCATCAGACTGGTCTCTGTGTCTCATAAGATCCTGAAAACTTGTGCATGTAATTCTTGAAACCTCAGTACTTGAGTTACATTGTAATGTGCTTTGGAGGACAGACTCTATCAGCTGAATACACACACACAAACACTTACTGAAAGATGGTGGGTCCAAAAACTATTGACAAGTTCTTGGATGTCATACGATTTAGAAGACTCTCAGCTGCCACACGGGACAGGAAGTACAACAGGTAGCAAAGGACGTTAAAATGTTCCTCCGGAAGACTGTTCAGGATCATCCTCACAGCCTGATTCAGTTCTTCCTCTTTTGAATCTGCAAGGTACAATGAAGAAGATTCAATCAGATTTGATTTTCTTATCCCAAAATGTTCACTCCTCACCACCGCAGCTTCACCTACCCCTGAACACCTTCAGCAGTTGTGTCCTGTGTGACTCTGGAATAAGTCCACCAGGCAACTCCCTGAGGAATAGTTTCAATAAGGAGGCAAGAGTAGGAATATCCCCACTGTCAAACTCCGGAAAGCTTCCTGGATCAAAACCTTTCCTTAATTCCTGGCAGAGTTTCACTTTGCCACTAACTTAGGCCACTCTGACTGAGACCTAAACACAAACACACATTTTATAAATACACAATCTCAGCATACGTGGAGACTGAGAAACAGTGTCAAACACACTCACCATGCTTCTCCACAAACTCCACTATGTGCATGAGCGCTAGAGGAAGACCCTGCCGCATCTGTCCACTCTTCCTCAGGCCGATCAGAGGCACACCAAACACATCCTTCTGTGTTTCCACCTGCACAAAAGTTCAGAAAAAAATACAAATCAGGACGGTTTACTAGGAAATGTAGGCTACTGTACAGGACAGACTGCATGAGAAAAAACTTTACAGGAAGCTGTCTACCAAGTGTGCATTTTAAAGGATGTATAGTCAGGAAATATTACATTTACAATAGCGTTTCTTCATGTGGGCTACACTTACACCAATTTACGGTTTGTCGTTTGTTAATGTCAATACTTGACATTAAAAACAAGACTGAAAAAAAAAAGAAAGCTGATTTTAACACAAATGTATTAAGTTCTTTTACTGGAAGTCAATCTTTGTCCAATTGTTAGTATTAGTCTGCTATGTGCATATGGCATACTTACACACACTGATAAAACTCCGATCACCCCCATTTCAATGAAAGGATCGGCTTTTTTTTTTTAGTCACTCTTTATAATTTATATAATTTTCATAAACACTGAAGTTGTCTGCACTGCACAGTCAATCTCTTATTTACATCGCGTCTAACTTAGACTTGTTTATGAGGGGATTTGCGAAAGGATAAAGCTTGTGCTAATTCTGTCGTGTTCATGTCGAGTACCCCAATCTTTGTCCAATTGTTAACTTAGTATTAGTCTGCTGTGTGCATATGGCATACTTACACACACTGATAAAACTCCGATCACCTCCATTTCAATTAATTAGGATCGGTTTTTTTTTTTTTTTTTCAGTCGCCGAGCTATCAACCAATCCGAGAGTCGAAACCAGAAAAGGGTCAAAAACGGCTTATTCAAAAAAGCTTTTTCAGGGCAGTAACGTTAGCCAACTAAATAGAAACAGTGTTGATACCAAATGTTTCAAACCAAAATGTTGCTATGGTTATCATATTCTCATGTTGCTATGGTTACTTCGAGCACCCCAACTCAGGGGCGTAGGAATGACTTTGACAAGGGGGGGGGATTCATTGGCCACTATGAATCAACGTCCATCCCAACACCATAATAGTAACATACAGTATGTATGGTGACGTGGTACGTACAACATGTATGGAATCACAAACAGCAAATAAATAAACAAAATCATTCAATCTGTTTATTATTAGACAAATATTGGAGTTGAGAAACAGAAAAAAGTGTACAAACCCCCCTGTAATTGCGGGCAGAAAGGAGAGTGGCACTTTACAAGGCAAATATTTGATATGCCTACGTGTTTCCCACAGTGTTTTTTTTTAGGGGTGGACCTTGGTACCTCTTTTGAACATTTTGAACATTTTAAGGATAAATTCATTAATCTGGTGCACTTTGAGTCACCCAAAATCCGCTGTTAAAAATAAATAATTCACCCGCCAACCGCCCGAACCTATGATATTCTTTGATTTAGATATCTGATCTGATCATCACATTACAATTATTCAAATTCTCAGTGTTAAGCATGATAATATGGTAAAATATCACTATGAAGTAGGCTGATTTAAAAATAACATTTATTTAAATATAAATTATAAAAGTTCTTCTTTTGGCAAAATTAAATTTCCTTAATAGCCTATACAGAGGCTTTACTCCCTTCAAACGTCAATGTTTCATTAAATCACTGTTGTATCAGAATAATTTCTTTACCTTTATAAAGGGCTCCATCTTTCATTTCAAATTCTTAAATTTGATCAATAGGCCTACATTAATTTAGAATAATAAGACACTAGGCTGTTACCAATCAAATTAAACAATTTACATTGAAAAAATACATCTGTATTAAATGAGATTATTAATTGAAATATTTAAAATTCTCTTTCACTTGTCCCTTCAAAAAACAACAACAAAAAAACACACGTGTCCCGGACAAGCGTTAATGTCGAGCCCTGATATGTTTTCCTTGATTGGTTTTCCCTGAAGAGTTACGTTTCAAACGAAAGTAAAAGAGTGACGCTCGTTCATTGCGTTTTACCGTGATGAGAGTTCCGTCACCGTGTCTTTATTAACCCACCACATTATAATGATTTATCTGTCATCCACCCTCGATTAATTGGAATATTATGTTTTTATTACTTGGCCCGCCCGACCCGCGGATTATCCGCGATCCGCGCGGCACTATCGGCAAACTACGGTTTGAGAATGGACACAGGCCGGGAACCCGCAACTGGAAAAAGTGCATCTGAGAATGTATATGTCCGAGTTTTGTCGAGAGCCGGAGGCTCTCATTGCAAAAAATAAGGTTAATAAATAATCAATTTGGATTATTTAATGTTGGTAACGCTGTTGTTTTGCATTATTTTCATCACGTTTGTTTTATTTCTAGCATGGCAGTTGAAGTTTGCAGCATTGGTTTTTGGGATGGCCGCTGGCTGGAGTCATGTGCAGAAGTTTCTGGAGAGATCTGGCCCTTTCACACACCCAGACTTTAGTGACGAGGTGAAGGAAAAAAACATTCTGCTTATTTTTCAATACTTTATATTCTTTTTTAGTAATAATTAATTAAAAAAAAAATTTACTCTTGTATTTTTGTAATATTTAGATTATTTTAGAAACATGCAAAATCCTGGTAATTGGAGGTGGGGGTCTTGGCTGCGAACTACTGAAGAACCTGGTATGGTTTCTATCTATATTTTTAATCCAGCCTCTCATTTGTTTTGTTTTCAAGTAATAACTTGTTGATCATATTACTCTTTTTTTTTTTTTTTTTTTTTTTTTAAGGCTCTGTCAGGCTTTTTTCATATTCATGTTGTGGATATGGACATCTTTGATGTCTCCAACCTCAATTGACAGTTTCTCTTTAGGTACAACTGTGTGCATTTTGAAACAGATATTTGAGTTTGTTGGCAGACACTTTTTTTTTTTATGAAGATTTTCTGGGACATTTCCTAGTTTAGTGGTCAAAATGGCATTGAAATCTCACTTGTTTTTATCTATGAATTAAAACAAAACAAAAGCGACAATACATTTAAAAAAATATATGATTAATTTTTATTATACTATTATTATAATTAACTCTTACTTGTTTTAATACAGTTCAACAATTTTTTACAATATATAGAAGTAAATTTGCAGATAGAAAACAGATAAAAGCACTATTATATTGTAACAAAATTATGACTTTACACATTAAATTTCCATTAATTTCCATCCCATTTCCATTTCAAAACGTTTTTAACTTTTCAGATATTATTTTATGTTTGTGCTTTTGAAAATTGAACTCTAATTAGGCTTATTATTTTGCATTTTAGGCTCATTTTGAGCAGAAAGTATGGGCTTTGTATGTGTAATTGGTTAGTTTTTTTTTTTCACCCACATGGTATAATTAAGATGTGTGTGCAGGAATTTTGCGACTACCTTGAACCCGATAATGGAGTCTTTCAATAATAATAGCGCTTTCGTCTAGGGTTAAGTTCTTTTGTGTGTAGTTGCAGGGCCCTTTTTGTCTTGCCTTTTTCAGTATTTGCATGATGTAAAATGGGAACATTTCTGTGGTCAGCTCTAGAAACAGTCCCACAGACCCAGCCCCAAACCCAATCTCTTAAACATTAATAAAGGCTGGTTTAAAGTACTTCTTCCTGCCTCTATGTTGCTCATGGGTAGCCTAAATGGGTTCCATTCAGACCTTAACATTAAGTATTTTACTGTTATGTGTCAACAAGATTCAACAAAACATTTTCTCCTGGCTATACCCAATGTTTAGATCTGTTGTGGTATTTATGCAAATTAGCACATACATAATTAGATTAACAAACAATTAAAAAAAACTTGTAATACATTTTTTGTTTGTCTTGATGTAAGTAATCAACTCAGTAATTTTCATAGTGATATCTAAAGGTTAAATACCCTATTCACGTGAGAAAAAGAATGAATGGGTGTATGAATAGGCTATATTTGGGTATTTTTCGAAACTTTCTCCTAATGGGATTCATCTGGGCTTTTTTTTCCCTTACTCAGGACATATTGAGGATACAAAATCAGTTGAGTTTGCTTCTGTTGCAATTTGTTCAAGGTTGACCCCCATTTTGGCTTAAAATGACTGGACTATCAATATTGGAAAATGCTGCATGTGTCTCATCCAAAAATTTGCCTATACGCAGGGACAAAAACTGTACATTTGGAACTTTTATTTTGAAAGCGCGACAAAGAACAGGGTTTTTTTCCTGCATAGAGAATTGAGGCGGCCGCAAGACGATGACGACATCTATGCGACACACCGAAGCAGTTTGTTTATATCTATGGATCCAACATGAGTTACATGACAGACGTAAAAATATATGCATATTTTTAGGAGCACAATTTATTTGTGCCCACGCGCCACGCCCTCCCAGGATCTATAACGTTACCTAGGCTACTTTCACTTTTAAAAATTCATCATAACCGCGCGCGCGATCTGCTTGCAGTCGTCGAGATGGAGTCTGAGGAGTTGAAGAAAAGAATAGCTAGTGGAGATTGTAAAGTTGTCGACAATACGTCATCAAAAATCAAGTCCAGTGTGTGGGAGAAATTTGGAGTTATCTGAAGAAAATATTGTGAAAGGCTTTGCTGCAAACATTTTCGTGTTGGTCGGATAGCCGCAAATGTGGAACTTCATCCCTGAGGAAGCACGCAGAAACTGAACAAAGCAGTTCTATCGAACAGTATTTTTCATATTTAACACTGTTAAGTATGTGTGGTGTGCGGGGCGTGTTTGAACCCAAAATGGTCAGATGTAGGCTAGACGAAATTGCGTGGCATATAGTTTTGTAGCCGCGTCTGTTCGATTGGTAAAATGTTATAAGGCTACTCAGTTTTGTGGTAACGTTAGCCATGTTCTTCATGTATCGGCCTTTTGACAGCTTCGGCTGAAGTTGTCCTTGTGTTAATTTTAATTAGTGCTGCTGTCGGAAAACGGGTCGGGTGGGGTTTTAAGCACTGCGGGTACGGGCGGGTGAGGATTTACAAAATCGGACCCGTGCAGGACTCTGGTGTACACATAAATCTCTGACCCATCGTCGTCTTCGTTGAATATCTGTCGCTCTACATACGTCATCTGGTATAATTGAAACGATTGGCTATGAGCTACGCACAGGCGCATTTGATAGACATTTGAAGCGCCCAATAAACGGCTCTGGGCATTCGTAAACCACGCCTCAAATACGAGAAAATGAACCTGTGGTTCCCAGACCACGTCTCAAAGAGAAAGAGGTCTGACGTTAGCCAGGCTAAGGCAGTGTAACAGTTTGACTCTGATCTACAGCAAAACAGAGCGAGCTTTGTTGAAATCTAAACCAATATTTAAAGTAGTAATTTCTCACTTGAAATGACATCAGAGGTGGAAAACGTTGGTCATAAACGTACATTTACACAAACAGACCTTTTTTTTTTATCTCAACTGTCACAGAATGGAAAGCACAGGATTGTGAGATACCAAAGGTAACGAAGAATACATATATGCTGCCTTCAAAAATCGATCAGATGAAGGCATCTCAGTTGAGAGGAAGTGAAGCTAACATTGAATGCGGACGTGCCTTGACGCCTTCCTACCTTGGAATGTGTCCTCCAAGGTTTACTTGGAAGTTTTTTAATGCAGCCTTGGTCTTTATCAGGTCTGTATGCACTCAACGGCTAGTGAATAGGTGAATACCCATAGTGCACTGTGAGAGTCGCGTGCCGAATGAATTCCACCGTCTGATCAGAAGATGGCGCTCGCAGCTGAATCATCAATCCAGCCATTGCTGGTCCAATGTGGGTACAGCGTAATAGCATTCAGGTATAGTTTTCTTTTTAATTATTACGTTGTTTAATTAAAGTTTATACATGCTATTTTAAATGACAGATTTCTAGATAAATCTTTACTAGCCTACTACTAGAGCTGCCAGTTTGCAAAGTTTCAAATTATAATTAAACCGCAAGCACAAACGATGCAAAAGCAGCAGCCCTTCCAGTACACTCAGTGTCCGAATTCACTCACTCGTTTTCATTCACTCCTTCAAGTGGACTATATTAGTGGACTAATGTTGGGAATAGTTAATGAGTGTTGGTATAGGGGTCAATTTTAAACGCAGCCTTTGCATTTACTGTGTAGCTAAATGTTGTGGAAAAAATCCTACATTTACTGCCGATGAGTTTGACATAGGGTTAGGTTTAGGAGTAAGGGGATGGTTATGGTTATGATTTATGTCTTGTCAATGTGAGGACACTTTTATAACATTGTCAGTGTCATTATAGGCCTAGTCTATATTTAGAGTTTTAAGGGTTTTTCATGTGATTGTGAAGGCACCTTGACTCCAAAGTGTTCTCTCCGTTGACAGACAAGAGCTATTGAAGAATGTCTCTCAGACATAGCAACAGGAAGCCAGGCTGCGAAACAGGTTACAGCACTCTCCTTGTCAGCACACATTATCTAAATGCACCTCCTCCACATAGTCGACAAGTTACAAAAAAATAATAAAACTGCAAACCTCAAAGGTCACAATCACCCACGCTCCCAGACAAGATCAATAAGTAATTAACTCAGCAATAGGACCAGTTAATCATCCTTCACTTTTACCTGAGCTACACAGACCAAGTTCTTCTGATTATTTTGTCGATCCTTACTTCTGCATCATAAAAGATGGAGCTCATTCACTCTTAAGTGTTAAAAAAGTAGCTATTTCAGGCATTATCATAATAATGGTGTAATTTAACATCATCTTATCACATTCGCTATTAAAGATTGTTCATATTTCCTGTAATGTTACTTCAAGGTACAATAATCTTTATTGTTTGACTGAATGCACCTTCTGTGAGGTGAACTGGATAAGATGTTCATTGGAAATTGTAATAAAGATCTATGATTAGGCATGTGCTGCTATGCAAGCCTAGGTTTCATAATGAAGGTTTCAATTCTCATTGCTCTGACTATAAGGTTGTGGCATAAACCTCATTATAACCTAATCAGTTGAATAACCAAGCAAAAGGGAACGCATACATCCTGTGTAAAGTCATTGACATTCATTAATGTCCGTTCAGCACAGGGAATGGGTTTTACCACTCTATTTAATTGGCTGCTAATGTGGCCTCTGCAGGGAGGCTGAGAGGGGACTGGGATATGAAATCAAATATTAACAATTATTCACTACACAACGGTCCCTATAACGCAAATGAACAGATCCTTTATCACACCTCTTTTGAGGCCTTTCCACTTCTGTAAGCAGCAAGTAGACTAATCCATGACTTGATTGTCTACTTTATAAATAAATTTGTAATTCGCTGAGAATAAAGAAGCCAAATGCAAATATTTAAAGGGATATTTTATCCAAATTATTACATGTAATTAAAGTAAATGGGGACTGGGTAATGTGGTGTTCAGTGTGGTGAATGTCATTGATCTTTGAAAATCCTGCCTTTTGCTGTAGATTCCAATTGTCATTTATATTTGAGCCAAGTTTGAAGAGCAGCACGAACATTCTATGTATCATCTTGTGTTCCACAGAAGAAAGACAGTCATCTGGGTTTGGAAAGGCGGGAAGGTGAGTAAATGATAATGTTTTGAGGTGAAATATTCGCTTTACAGAAAATTATGCTCTTAGAAAAAGAAAAAAAAAGGTTTCAATGGGGTTCTAACAGTATATAGAACTTTTGGGTACTTGACTCAATTTTAAATGAGAAATGTCTTGAATGGTTGCATAACAATTTTTTTTTCTAGTGATACTTTTTTTTTTTTTACAAGCTGTTTACTTCATAAAATTTTATTAAGACAAAAGAAAAAAAATGATACTATGTCGTGAACCCCTAAAGGTTCTATATGTGACCCTGGACCACAAAACTTGTCACATGGGTCTATTGAAATTGAGATTTATGCATCATATGAAAGCTGAATAAATAAGCTTGTCATTGATGTACACTAAAGAAAAAAAAATTATGTCTAAACGTAAGATTTATGTGAATTGCATTTAGAATTTCCATCCATTTGGATTACATAGTTTTAACATAAACCAATCAATAATCTGAATGTGATTTATATTTTGAAGTCATATATAAATTAAACAGATAAGATTTATGTAATTGTATTAATAAACTGAATGTGATTCATATTTGTCAGTCATACGTAAATGAAACGGGTAAGATTTATGTAATAGTACGCAGAAAAACGGCCATGTTAAATAACACTGCTCAGTAGGGCTGTGTATTGGCAAGAATCTGGCGATACGATACGTATCACGATACATGGGTCACGATTCAATATATTGCAATATATTTCGATACTGTGCTTAAGGCGATATATTGGGATTTTTTTAAAGTAGGACTATAATTTTAGAAAAAATAATATTTAAAAAAAGACATGATGTGCATAAAAGTCAAAGAAGTTTACTTTAGGTTAACAATTCAGTTCACAGAAAATCAGACTGCCAGTTTGGTATTGTGGTTCACAGGTTCTTAGTGAGCAAATTTTTATATTTCTCAAGTAGGCCATAATAAAAGAAAATACATAGCCCCTGTCACAATACAAAACAACAACGTGAACTGGACGAAAATGAATGAAAGTGAACAAAATGAATGTGTCATATAGGCCTATTGAAATCAAGTTTTTATGTGATAAAAGATTTTAAAAGAACTGGACGCATGAATGAGGCAAATTAACGTCTCCCGCTCTAAACGCCTCATTCGCGCCACAGGACCTCCAGACGCGCGTAAACGCATCTTTGCATTACCTTAACATTGAAATCACTCGCGCCAGACACTCTATTCGCGTTTGGTGTGAACGCAGCTTCACGGTGCGCGTCCACTACAGCGGCAAAACTACGCTCGGTGCCGCTGGCAACGCTGTAACGTCTCCGCTTTGGGGTGTGTCTGTTACGAGTGTGTTTGTTTTTTTCAACACACGGACAGTATAATCATCATGCACGCGATTACATTTAGAAATAGACAAGCTTTGTTTCCAAATGCACCAAGCAAAGATCCTTTCAATTTTATAAACCCAGCCAATATAATAACAATAAACACATCCAAAATAAAATCTTTAACATATAAACAACTGCAAAGCGTCTAATTTGTAAACAAAATGATTTACGCACTAAATCCATCATAAACTGCCGACCGCGTTTTTCGCTTGATATTATTTGCATAAAGTCGAGAACTGCCCAACCTTTTGACGCTCTCAGTCGCTCTCAACGCTTTCTCCGGTCCGCTGTCAATCCCAAAATGCACTGCTGAGCGTGAAGCTCGACTTCCATGGAATGAATTGAAAACGCTTGCTCCGCTCGCTCCGTGCCAGTGGACACGCACCGTTCGGCGAGCCTTTTAAACAACATAAACGTGAACCACCGTCTTACCATGAATATTTTTGGACGTAAAAAAAAAAAAAAAAAAAAAAAAAATTCGATATTGCGTTTTTGAAAATCGATACAGTATTGCAAAATAAAATATCGCGATACTCATGTGTATCGATTTTTTCTTACACCCCTACTGCTCAGTGTGCATATGTGTGCACACTACAGAGTTAAAGTACCACTGAAGCAGTGTTGAAGTTAATGAGATAATTAAGTGGTGATTGAGCATTAATTATGAACACCTGCTGTTAACAAGCAGAATCACTGAAGGAAAGAGAAACACAAGAACTACAACTGACTTCAGCCACAGCCTTACCCCGGATTTCCACCAACTGCGGAATGGCTGCGGATCGGCTCCGCGCTCCGCTGTCCTTCAATACTCACCAGGTCCGGATTTGTTGCGGAACGGCTGCGGCCATGACTAACAGCTGAAGTCACGAGGACCCACGAGATCTCGCAAATTCACATATGATCGCGCGATATAAGTGCTGAATTGCTGCGGAGCTCTCCGGCATCCGGCAAAAATAGAAGCTCTGCGTATCTGCTCCGGAGTCGGAACGCAGCCGTTCCGTAGTCAGTGAAAATACACACATTGACTTTGATGGAAACCTATTGACTCCGCCGCCGTTCCGGAGTTGGTGGAAATAACCCCTTTAGATGAAATCAACTGAAAAGAAAAGAAGACATTAAATCTCTCAAGATCTCAGCAGAGAAAGATTAAACAACTCAAACAGCATTACCAGCGTTACTTATTACTAACCAGATTTACTTTATTTAATTTCCGTTTTAATTAAATCAGTAGTTGTATTTTAAAGTCACCATGATGGTGGTTAGTGTTTGCTTTTCTTGGGCTCTTGACCCTTGACTCTTTAATATACATTTTTCTCTGGCTGCTATAATTGTGTGTTTATAAAGCTCAATTGTTGTAGCAAAAAAGCCAAGAGAGAATGTGATCAGGTGATGTTGGCTGTTTATTGATGAAGGTGTAATCATCATGTTGTGGCCTGAATCACTTATCTTATTCAGTGTCTAATGCTTTGATTAATGGGGTAATGTGTTTTTATTTTGTTTTATTCATTATAGTAGCTATGTGACTTGACAGCATGAGATCCAACAGTGTTAATCAAATAATATAAAGGATTTTAAAAACATTTAGTGCATTAAACATTTTCCTCTACATTATTACTTAGACATCAAGAATCACCATATGACTCTCAACAATGGCGACAATGAAATGCTTCATGCTGCAGTGCATGCTGGGTACCACCATATCACCCATATCACGTACTCACCCATATCTCCCAGCATGCTTTGCGGCATTAATAAATTATGCAGCTGGATTTTTTGTAGCTTGTTTTATGCTCAGAGTTGATCTGATTATCTGGATATTTTGTTTGATTGTCACCATTGTTGAGATTCATATGCTGTTTCTTGATGTCTGTGTAAGTAATGCCATAGATGAAAAGTTTTTGTGCACTAAATGTTTTTTTAAAACCAAGTATATTATTTGATAAATAACACTGTTAAATCTCATGCTGTAGAATCAAATGGCTTCTGTTATGAATAAAACAATATTAAAAACACAAGTCCTATATAATCAAAGCATTAGACACCGAATAAGATCAGGGATTCAAGCAATTACATGATGATGACATCATCATCATCATCATCAATAAACAGCCAACATCACCTGATCACATTTTCGCTTGGCTTTTTTGATACAACAAATGAGCTTTATAAACACACAATTATAGCAACCAGAGAAAATTTTATATTAAAGAGTCAAGGGTCAAGGGCCAAACTAAAGCAAACACTAACCACCATCATGGTGACTTTAAAATACAACTATTGATTTCATTAAAACGGAAATTAAATAAAGTAAATCTGTAATAAGTAATAAGTAAAGCTGTTAATGCTGTTTGAGTTGTTTAATCCTCCTCTGCTGAGATCTTGAGAGATTTAATGTCTTCTTTTTTTCTTCAGTTGATTTCATCTAAGGCTGTGGCTGAAGTCAGTTGTAGTTCTTGTGTTTCTCTTTCCTTCAGTGATTCTGCTTGTTAACAGCAGGTGTTCATAATGAATGCTCAATCACCACTTAATTATCTCATTAACTTCAACACTGCTTCAATGGTACTTTAACTCTGTAGTGTGCACACATATGCACACTGAGCAGTGTTATTTAACATGGCCGTGTTTCTGCGTACTATTACATAAATCTTACCCGTTTCATTTACGTATGACTGACAAATATGAATCACATTCAGTTTATTAATACAATTACATAAATCTTATCTGTTTCATTTATATATGACTTAAAAATATGAATCACATTCAGATTATTGATTGGTTTATGTTAAAACTATTTAATCCAAATGGATGGAAATGTTATATGCAATTCAAATACATAAATCTTATGTTTAGACATAATTATTTATTTTTTTGAGTGGTTTGTTAGGATAGGAAAATATTTGGCCGAGATACAACTATTTGAAAATCTGGAATCTGAGGGTGCAGAAAAATCTGTCCATTTATGTTCGTGGTTGTGCTGCATTCACTCACAAAAATAAATGTTTTATATATTTACGGTAGGAAATTTACTTAATATCTTCATGGAACATGATCTTTACTTAATATCCTAATGATTTTTGGCATAAAAGAAAAATCGATAATTTTGACCCATACAATGTATTGTTGGCTATTGCCACAAATTTACCCGTGCGACATGTGATGTAACCCCTTTAAGGTACTATATATAGAATATTTTCTTCTACAGGCCAATTCACACCGCACAGACTAGCATTATATTATATTAGTGTATTATTTGTTTTCTTTTTTCTTCCAAAATCATATTGTGAACATAGAAATTAACAACAATCTGCAAGCTATCTTGACATAAGCGAACGTTTACTTGAGTTTTTCCTAAGTAAAGTGTGTTACTTTCTCCATAGTTTACATTTTACTGACAGCTTTATTAGATTGAAGATGAAAAGGAGAAGATATCACATGCACAGATTAACAAGTATTGGAAACCAGACATCATTGTGGCAGCCAACCTTTAAAGGGATAGATCACCCAAAAATGAAAATTCTGTTATCATTTACTTACCCTCATGTCGTTCCAAACCTGTAAGACTTTAGTTAATCTTCCAAAACACAAGTTAAGATATTTTTGATGAAACCTGAGAGGTCTCTGTTCTTCAGAGTACAGGTAACCAAAACTTAAAGTAATCCATATGAAGCAGATCCATATTGAGCAGTTTGATCCAAAGCTTGTGATGATACAATTGGTTTAAATGATGAATAGATTTAATTTATATGTATGTTTTTTTGTTTTGTTTTTTATGTGAATAAAAGCCTAGTGGATCACATGGTAAACATAAAGATTTTTCATTTTTAGGTGACTTATCCCTTTAACTCCAAGTCTACCTTTAAGGACATTGCACACAGAAACGCATTAATGTTGCATCTTTGCACTGGTGGTGAAGCTCCAAGCAACCTCATAGATGAAATACGTTGAGCAACAGTGTCACCTGCAGGGGGGTTTCTGATCAGGACACTTTAGAGTAGGACATTTATTGGCATGCACTCAATGTTACAAAATAGTACAAAATAAGGGAACATGATAAAAAATGAAGTCTTTTTTTTTCTTCACAAATGTTCAATATATTGGTCAATTTATCTTCAGAAGATGTTGAATGTCACCACTGTTATTTTAGTACCATTGAGATACTATTATAGTTTTTATTCATATATATATATATATATATATATATATATTCTTTTTTTTTTTTCTTGCAGTGAACTTTAAATAAGCACTAAAATAAAATAGACTAAATAAATAGGTTGTAAGTTTATTATAAATTATTTTTAGCTGTACAAAACAACTCATTATGCTGCATGATATTGCAAACTGGTATTTCTTATCATATTATTTGAATGTATTGTCATAAACACTGGTTTGTAGCCCTGATAGGTGTACCGTTTACTGCACATTTTTGTTCTAGTTATTTAACTGTAATCGCTAATGAATCGAAAGTGCATTCACAGAAAAATAAGGTAGATTTTTTTTTATTCTTTGTTGCAAAATAAGGTGGATTATCTAAATTTTATGTTGAATTACTTTCTGTATCCAGTGACAGTAAGCTATCCGTAAATTCAGAAAAAAATAATAATAAATGTGTGTGTGTATATATAAATATATTATTATTATTGCTCTTTTTTTGGTCATACACCATATCAGTAGTCATACAGTAAAAAAAGTTGTTTTATTTTATATGGACATGTTGACATCACATAACAAGCTGAATATGACTTACATTATATTGGTAATTATCCTTTACAGACACTTTTTTTCACAGAATAAATTAAACATGATTGACTTTGAATATTTCACAGTCCATTAAATGGAAATCTTTGCTGTAAGTGTTAGTCCAAGACAACTGCCAAAAAATGAGTGTAAAATAAACAGAAAAAGTTATTTTGTGACAAGAAAGTCCTCTTTAACATTCTTTGTGTTGTCATTCAAAATAATTTGGACGTTTTTACCCCCTGCAATAATTACAGAACAGTGTACCTATCTATAGATAGTAAGTATAGAAAGGTAAGAGAAAGCAGAGTCCATAGTTTCTCTGGAAACATGTGCCAAAGATATGCAAATACATTCAAATTAGATTGGACACAAAATAAATAAACATTGGTTCTTGTATGCTTTCGATTTGAATTTCAGGTGAACTCCCCTTAGTGTTTGCATATGGAAATCACAGCAAGGCTTTTACTTTGTCCCAGAACCTCACAGTTTTTAACAGACAACAACAGATGCCATGCTACAAGTGAAGGTAAGATTTTGTATTTGTTGTGTTTTACTTGAAATCTTTACTGTCCGAGTTACTTTTTAGATATGGCTATACAATTATTTGCTGGATTCTCAAATGTAAGAGAGAGTTAGAAAGTTTGGACTGTTTGGTTAGACCTAAACAGATCTTTAACCTGGGTTTAGCCTTGTGTTTTCCACACAGCTGCGCTTTTTGCAGTTTGGAACTTGTTTGATTTTTCCTGTTAAATCCAAAGTATTTGATAATAGGAAAGAAGCTGTTCAAAGAAAGTCACAAGACGAGCAGCTGTAACGGCCGGCAGTGCTGAACTGAGCCTCTGTGTGTCAGTGTTGCCCGAGGCGCTGGGCTGTTGCAGCTCAAGTCACTTTGAACTCTCTGAAGTTACATACTTTTCACTTTCAACTGCCTAATGGGACATCACACTCCTGCTGAATTATGTCTGGGACGAAGCAGTTGAGCTTGTTTGGCGGAGTTTATTTACTTAAACTTAGTTTGACCTGAGACTGATCTTGGATAAAGGTTTTGGAAACATGTTTCAACGTCTTTCATGCTCAAGAGCGGTACTAATTGTATATCTCTTTAATCTGAACTGAAATACAAATGCAGACGCTAAACATACTCCGAGATCTGATACAACTGGAAAAATAGACCGTTACAGAAGATTAGACTAGACAAGATATGAGATCCGGGGTTCCTCTTTGCTTAACTTATCACAGTGTGATGTTAAGTAAAGTTTACACACACTTAACTAAGTTATTTGGAATCTGCTTGAGGACTGGGATACTATGCATTATTAGGGGAAGTACGCTGCACAGTGTCAGAGCTTTGGGCTGTATTTTCTTTCTTTTCTTTTTTTACACTCCTAAAAGGATACATTGTGACTTTTTCCCCCCATTCTTCCTCTTCGCTTCTGTACCAACAAAACCACCCAGAC